>CM016622.1:3602570-3824055 GCA_005393395.2 Gossypium australe | reverse complement strand
TTGGACAGCAGCAGTAGAGTAACTTGAAAATCACCAAAAATTGTAGAAATGTAATTAGAAGTTGAATGAGATATGAAATTAAAGCTTATTGAGTCTTTTCATATGAAAGAAACATGGAAAGCAAAGGAATTCTGTATTTGAGATATTTAAATTTTAGTAAAACTGGTTCAGGGTGATTTCGAGATCCCCTGTTCTGACTTTGAAAAATCATAAAAAAATGGAGAAAAATAATTATGGGCTTAACTTTATATGTTTAGAATCCTGAATGAGTCTATTTTCAAATGAAATAAATAAGAAGGTCATATAATTCTGTACAAAGAGTAATTGTTTTAGTGAAGAGAGGTCAGAACAGTCAAACAGTAAAACAGGGGAAACTTTAAGAATATCTGGTATTGATTGGCCATACCAAAAATTCTGAAAATTTTATGAGAAGAAGATATGTGAGTCTAGTTTCAGGGAAAATTAACGGTTTTCATTTGGAGCTCTGTAGCTCGAGAAATAAATAATTTAGTGACTGTGACTAAGTAGACAGCTTTGAATAAGCTAAAATAATAATAGAATTATAGAAAATGCTACATGTGAACATGAAATGTATTGAATTAATGATTGGATTTATTTATTTAGATCGGAAACTCAATATGAAGCTAGATCGAGAAAGGAAAAAGTTCGGATTAGTAGATTTTGTAAACGAACTGATACGAGGTAAGTTCATGTAACTTGAATTATATTCTTAAGATGTTGAAATGTATGTTATTGTGAATATAATTGAATGTTCATGGTATGAAAATTTATGCAATATTGATATTTTTGATAAAAGGGAAAGAAATCCCGGTTGAAAGGAAAATTCGATGGATCTCTGAAAAGGAATTGACGGTGAAAAAGGATCTAGCCCGGACGGGTGATCCTATCCTGATATAGCCCTCCCGAAGAATATGTGGAAATGGATTTAGCCCGGACGGGTAATCCGAATTAGGGTCTGAATTTAGCCTGGACTGGTAATTCAGATCCAAGCTCATTAGAGTAATTGTCGTTGCAGGGGATTTAGCCTGGACTGGTAATCCCGACAATGCTCTGTGAGTTTATATTACAGGGGATTTAGCCTGGACTGGTAATCCCGCTGTAAGGATGAGGTTCGCGGGAGTGTGCTCTCTGAAATGGAAATGTGCGCACATGAATATGAATTGACGGACCCGGATTTGTACACAAAGTGTACCTCTGAAAATCCATCGAAATTCCGAGTAATTCAATGGGATAAATAAAAAAAAAATATATGGAAATTATGGTATTGATGAGCTCATCAATCATAATATATATTATTGATATATGGAAATTAATCGACTAACTTGAATGTGAGTTTGTGAATGTTAGGGTAATAATGCATTGAATGGGTATATGAATGTTTATCGCTTGTATTGTAAATATTAGGTAAGTATAATTCTTGTTACATGGGCTTACTAAGCACAAAGTGCTTACCCTATTTCATTTTTCCCTATTTTGTAGTGTTAAGAGCTCGGAGGTCGGATCGGTGGGAGACTCATCACACTATCAACCCCAATATTTCGGGTATTTAAAGAAACTTTAGTTTGGAAATGAATGGCATGTATAAGCTAATAAAATAGATGTTAATATGAAATGAATGTAAGGTTAGCCATTGGTATGGCTTATGTATTTAAGTTATCTTAAAATATGCATGAATTATCTTGAAAATATGTTGAATTAGACTGGTCTCGGTTTTAAAAAAAAATTGTAAACTCCGGTAATGCCCCGTACCTTATTCTGACAACGAATACAGGTAGGGGTGTTACATTTGTTGGTATCAGAGCTACGGTTTAGCCGATTCTAGGACGATATAGCAAATACGGATTAGCTATACATGCCATTTAAATTATTTTTGATAGTGTGATATCTCCTGACCATTTAAATTGTGTTTTCCTTATAGTAATGTCCTCTGACCGAGCTCAATCTGAGGAAGCTGAGAGTCATGCTCCGGCTTCAGTACAAAGAGAAAAAACTAACAGTAGAAGGCCCGGTACAGAGGGTCAAGGAGAGGAGGCAAAAATAGCCTTCTTTCAAATGATGAATGAATGGTTTACCCAGTACATAAGAACTAACCCTACAGTGCAGCAAACTCAAGCTCCTCCTCCTGCTCCTCCACCGGTTCCCGAGATTCCACAGACTACAGGTACTGAATCTGTTAGAAAAGGGAAAGCTCCGGTTGATAAAATTCGAAAATATGGGGCCGAAGAATTTCGAGCAGCAGTTGATGATGATCCTGAGCGGGCTGAATTCTGGTTAGAAAATACTACTCGGGTTTTGGAGGAATTATCTGCACGCCAGAAGAATGTTTGAAATGTGCCGTTTCACTGCTAAAAGACACAGCTTATCATTGGTGGAATACTAAAGCTTCAGTTGTTCCGAAGAAGAAATTACATGGGAATTCTTCCAGACCGAGTTCAAAAAGAAATATATCAGTCAAAGATTCCTCGATCAGAAAGAAAAGAATTTCTTGAGCTGAAACAGGGCAATAGATCAGTATCTGAGTATGAAGAGAATTTGTTCGGTTGAGTAAATATGCTCGAGAATGGGTACAGTCGGAAGCTGAAATGTGCAAACGATTCGAAGAAGGGTTGAATGAAGAAATTAAGCTACTTGTTGAATTCTTGAAATTCGAGAGTTTGCTACACTAGCAGAACGAGCTTATAAAGCAGAAGAATGGAGCAAAGAAAAGAAACAGGCTGAGAGGGAAGCTCGAATTTTTAGTAAAAGACCAATGGAAAAATCTCAGTTTTCTGCTCCAAAGAAATTGAAGAAGTACCAGGATCGTTCTACCTCAACCACTGGGTATTCGGATAGAGTGTGAGGTTCACAGCGCACTAATTAAGACCTTCCACTCCCTCAGTGACCAGTGTTGCCATTGTTGGTACCCCTAAGCCGAGATGCCAGTATTGTATAAAGCTCATTTTGGTGAATGTCGATTTAAGAGCGGGGCTTGTTACCGATGTGGTTCTTTTGACCATTTCCTCAGAGATTGTCCAGAAAGAAGTGAAAAAGAAGCTGAATATATATCGAAGCTAAGTAATCAATCTTTGAGGGGTAGACCATCTCGACCATCCGGTAATGTCAGTGGTAGCCGAGGAGCTACAAAAGATACTGCAAGTAGGCCTGAGACACGAGCGCCTCCTAGAACATATGTCATGCGTACCAGAGAAGATGCCTCAGCACCCGATGTTATTACTGGTACATTTTCTTTACTTGAAACTGATATTACTGCATTAATTGATCCCGGTTCTACGCATTCATATATATGTGTAAAACTTGCATGCGTTAAAGATTTATCTGTTGAACCTACTGAATTTGTGGTTAAAGTCTCGAACCCCTTTGGCCAATCTATTTTGGTGGATAAAAATTTGTAAAAATTGTCCACTGATGGTAAGAGGTTATTGTTTCCTGGCTGATTTGATGTTACTGCCATTTTGATGAGTTGATGTGATATTGGGCATGGATTGGTTAACTCAGCATGATGCAGTAGTAAACTGTAGACAGAAATATATTGTGTTGAAGTGTCGAATGGCGAATTACTCCGGGTTAAATCTGATCAGATAGAGGGATTATCTAATGTGATTTCAGTATTACTGCTCAGAGGTATGTCAAAAAGGGGTATGATGCTTTTCTTGCTTATGTACTCGATACCAAGGTATCTGAGTCAAAGATACAGGCAGTGCCAGTGGTATGCGAATTTTCTGATGTGTTTCCAGAGGAGTTACCAGGGTTGCCACCAGAAAGAGAAGTGGAATTTCTATAGATTTGATTCCAGGAACTACTCCGATTTCTATAGCTCCGTACCGAATGGCTCCTACAGAATTAAAGGAATTAAAGACACAGTTACAGGAACTTGTTGATAGAGGTTTTGTCCGACCGAGTCATTCACCTTGGGGTGCTCCAGTTCTGTTTGTGAAAAAGAAAGATGGGTCTTTGAGATTGTGTATTGACTATCGACAGCTCAATAAGGTAACTATAAAGAATAAGTATCCGTTGCCCCGGATTGATGATTTATTTGATCAGCTAAAAGGTGCTACTGTATTTTCAAAGATTGATCTCCGATCGGGCTATTATCAGTTACGAGTAAAGGAGTCAGATGTGCCAAAGACAGCTTTCAGACTCAGGTACGGGCATTATGAGTTTTTGGTTATGCCGTTTGGGTTGACTAATGCACCTGCAGTATTTATGGATCTGATGAATCGAATATTCAGACGTTACTTAGACAGATTTGTGGTAGTTTTCATTGATGATATTTGGTTATTCTCGAGATGAAGAAGAACATACAGAACATTTGAGAATTGTGTTGCAAATTCTGCGAGAGAAACAGTTATATGCTAAATTCAGTAAAAGTGAATTTTGGCTTCGAGAAGTGGGTTTTCTTGGACATATTGTATCCGCTGAAGGCATCGGGTAGATCCAAGTAAAATTTCAGCTATTATTAATTGGAGTCCACCGAAGAATATATCTGAAGTTAGAAGTTTCTTGGGTTTAGCTGGTTATTATCGGAGATTTGTACAAGGATTCTCTATGATAGCTTCTCCGATGACTCGATTATTGCAGAAAGATGTAAAGTTCGAGTGGACTGATAAATGTCAGCGAGTTTCAACCGTTGAAAGATCTACTAACGAAAGCACCAGTATTAGTGCAGCCTGAACCGGGTAAGGAATTTGTTATTTATAGTGATGCCTCATTAAATGGTTTAGGTTGTCTTGATGCAAGAAGATAAAGTAATAGCCTATGCTTCAAGACAACTTAAACCACATGAAAGAAATTATCCGGTACATGATCTTGAGTTAGCTGCTATTGTTTTTGCATTGAAGATATGGCGGCATTACTTGTACGGTGAAAAATGTCATATTTATACTGATCATAAAAGCTTGAAATATTTGATGACACAGAAAGATCTGAATTTAAGACAGCGCAGGTGGCTTGAATTGATAAAGGACTATGATTTGATTATTGATTACCATCCGGGTAAGGCTAATATTGTGGCTGATGCTTTGAGTCGAAAATCTCTATATGCTTTACGATCTATGAATGCTCAATTGTCTTTGGTTGATGATGGTTCAATCTTAGCTGAATTAAGAGCTAAACTGACATTTTTACAGCAAATATGTGAAGCTCAGAAGAATGATGAGAAGTTACAGGTTAAACGGGCACAATATGAGTCAGGTACTGATTCTGAATTTCAAGTTGGGATTGATGATTGTTTATTATTCAGAGGTAGGGTATGTGTACCCAAGAATTCTGAGCTCATACATAAAATTTTACACGAGGCTCACAGTGGTACTATGTCTGTACATCGGGAAGTAATAAAATGTATAATGATTTGAAAAGATGTACTGGTGGCCAGGTATGAACGTGATATTTCTGAGTTTGTATCAAGATGTTTGATATGTCAACAGGTTAAAGCAGAACATCAGGTACCTTCAGGGTTACTTCAGCCAATTACTATACCGGAATGGAAATGGGAAAGAATCACTATGGATCTTGTATCGGGGTTACCGTTGTCTCCGAGGAAAAAAGATGTTATTTGGGTAATTGTTGACCGATTGACAAAGTCAGCACACTTTATTCCGGTACGTATGGATTATTCTTTAGATAAACTGGCTGAATTGTACATATCTGAGATTGTCAGGCTACATGGAGTGCCTATCTCCATTATATCGGATAGAGATCCTCGGTTTACGTCTCGTTTATGGGATAAATTGCAAGAAGCCTTGGGTACTCAGTTGTATTTCAGTACTGCATTTCATCCTCAGACAGATGGCCAATCAGAGCGTGTAATTCAAGTATTGGAAGATATGCTCCGATGTTGTATACTAGAGTTTGAAGGTAATTGGGAGAGGTATCTACCTTTGATTGAATTTGCTTATAATAACAGTTATCAGTCCAGTATTAAAATGGCTCCGTATGAAGCTTTGTATGGTAGAAAGTGTAGAACACCATTATACTGGACAGAGCTCAGTGAAAAGAAGATACACGGGGTTGATTTGATCCAGGAAACAGAAGAAAAAGTAAAGGTTATTCGGGATAGTTTAAAAGCAGCTTCTGATCGCCAAAAATCATATGCCGATCTTAAACGAAAAGATATTGAATTTCAGGTCGGTGACAAGGTATTCCTGAAAGTGTCTCCTTGGAAGAAAGTTCTCCGGTTCGGTCGAAAGGGTAAATTGAGTCCAAGATTTATCGGGCCATATGAGATCATAGAAAGAATTGGACCGGTCGCTTATCGGTTGGCATTACCACCAAAACTTGATAGAATCCATAATGTTTTTCATGTGTCTATGCTACGACGATATCGGTCAGATCCTTCACATGTTATTTCTCCGACAGAAGTGGAGATTCAGCCGGATATGACTTACAGTGAAGAACCGGTCAAGATATTGGCACGGGAAACAAAGGAGCTTAGAAATAAAAAAATAAATTTGGTGAAAGTATTGTGGCAAAAGCACGGGATTGAGGAAGCGACATGGGAACCGGAGGAGGCAATGAGGAAACAATATCCAAACCTCTTTACTGGTAAGATTTTCGAGGACGAAAATCCTTAAAAAGGGGGGGAGAGTTGTAATGGCCTAAATTCAAGATTATCGGAATAATGGTTTCGCAACCATAAATCCGATTTAAATAGAAATTTATTTCAATATGTTGGCATGAGTCTTTATATGATAGGAAATATTTTTATAAATATTTATAAAATGTTAGTAATGCGATATTAAATTTTCGTTAGAAAATTTAACGTTTGGGTAGGTAATTAAATGGAAAGGACTAAATTGAAATGAAAGTAAAAGTTTAATTATAGATTAAAAGAAAGTATAAAGGACCAAAATGGCAATTAAGCCATTTTGTCTAGATTGAGGCGGTGAATTGAAGAAAAATCTGAGATTTTAGTTTATTATATATTATTATTATATTATTATTATTATTATTATTATATATAAAGAAAGAAAAAAAGAAACAAAACATAGAAACAGAGAAAGAAACAGAGAGCAATTCGACATAAGCAGGAAGAAAGAAGAAAAAGAAGGAAAAAGGAAAAATTCAAGATTCAAGGTTTTAAACTTTAAAAGGTAAGTCAATCAAGTCCTATTCTTTTAATTTTGATATTTTAAAAGCTTTAAAGCAAGATTTTGATGAAACTAGGTTGGTATTTTGAGAGTTTTTAGGTTTTTAAATATAGTTTATGTTGAAGAAAAAGATGAATTATGGATTAAATTAAATAAATTCTAAGTTAGAATTGAAAAAGGGATTAAATTGTAAAAGAAACTATAAGCTTTGAGTTTTAGGGATTAAGTTGAAATAAATTCGAAATTATGAAAATATGATAAAAAAATTAGATAGTTAAATGTGAGTTTGGCAAGAAATTGAGTAGTAAAATGTATGAATTGAGAAAAAAGAAAATAGGCTTAGTTAGGATTAAATTGCAAAGTAAGCCATAAGGAAACAGTTTGGACAGCAGCAGTAGAGTAACTTTGAAAAATCACCAAAAATTGTAGAAATGTAATTAGAAGTTGAATGAGATATGAAATTAAAGCTTATTGAGTCTATTTTCATATGAAAGAACATGGAAAGCAAAGGAATTCTGTAATTTGAGATATTTAAATTTAGTAAAACTGGTTCAGGGTGATTTCGAGATCCCCTGTTCTGACTTTGAAAAATCATAAAAAAATGGAGAAAATAATTATGGGCTTAACTTTATATGTTTAGAATCCTGAATGAGTCTTTTTCAAATGAAATAAATAAGAAGGTCATATGAATTCTGTACAAAGAGTAATTTGATTCGTAGTGAAGAGAGGTCAGAACAGTCAAACAGTAAAACAGGGGAAACTTTAAGAATAATCTGGTATTGATTGGCCATACCAAAATTCTGAAAATTTTATGAGAAGAAGATATGTGAGTCTAGTTTCAGGGAAAATTAACGGTTCTTCATTTGGAGCTCTGTAGCTCGAGAAATAAATAATTTAGTGACTGTGACTCAAGTAGACAGCTTTGAATAAGCTAAAAATAATAATAGAATTATAGAAAATGCTACATGTGAACATGAAATGTATTGAATTAATGATTGGATTTATTTATTTAGATCCGGAAAACTCAAATATGAAGCTAGATCGAGGAAAGGAAAAGTTCTGGATTAGTAGATTTTGTAAACGAACTGATAACGAGGTAAGTTCATGTAACTTGAATTATATTCTTAGATGTTGAAATGTATGTTATTGTTGTGAATATAATTTGAATGTTCATGGTATGAAAATTTATGCAATATTGATATTTTTGATAAAAAAGGAAAGAAATCCCGGTTGAATGAAAGGAAAATTCGATGGATCTCTGAAAAGGAATTGACGGTGAAAAAGGATCTAGCCCGGACGGGTGATCCTATCCTGATATAGCCCTCCCGAAGAATATGTGGAAAATGGATTTAGCCCGGACGGGTAATCCGAATTAGGTCTGAATTTAGCCTGGACTGGTAATTCAGATCCAAGCTCATTAGAGTAATTGTCGTTGCAGGGGATTTAGCCTGGACTGGTAATCCCGACAATGCTCTGTGAGTTTATATTACAGGGGATTTAGCCTGGACTGGTAATCCCGCTGTAAGGATGAGGTTCGCGGGAGTGTGCTCTCTGAAATGGAAATGTGCGCACATGAATATGAATTGACGGACCCGGATTTGTACACAAAAGTGTACCTGAAAATCCATCGAAATTCCGAGTAATTCAATGGGATAATATAAAAAAAAAATATATGGAAATTATGGTATTGATGAGCTCATCAATCATAATATATATTGATATATGGAAATTAATCGACTAACTTGAATGTTGAGTTTGTGAATGTTAGGGTAATAATGCATTGAATGGGTATATGAATGTTTATCGCTTGTATTGTAAATATTAGGTAAGTATAATTCTTGTTACATGGGCTTACTAAGCACAAAGTGCTTACCCTATTTCATTTTTCCCTATTTTGTAGTGTTAAGAGCTCGGAGGTCGGATCGGTGGGAGACTCATCACACTATCAACCCCAATATTTCGGTATTTAAAGAAACTTTAGTTTGGAAATGAATGGCATGTATAAGCTAATAAAATAGATGTTAATATGAAATGAATGTAAGGTTAGCCATTGGTATGGCTTATGTATTTAAGTTATCTTATAAATATGCATGAATTATCTTGAAAATATGTTGAATTAGACTGGTCTCGGTTTTAAAAAAAAATTGTAAACTCCGGTAATGCCCCGTACCTTATTCTGACAACGAATACAGGTAGGGGGTGTTACACAAGATGTTAAAGCAACATATGAAGCTACAAATCAAGATGCAACTCTCAAACCAATCATGTCCTTGTGTTAGTAATTCAGTCAGATTTTAAAGGCATACCTCATATCCAACATGTATCCAGTTGTTTTGAGTGTGTTCAATCTTTGCGGACACTTTAGGAACTTCTGAAGGTAAATCAGTGTTCCCAGGACCAAGAGCTTCATTGAGTAGACAAGTCAATGGAAAAATCATCAATGTCTTTTCATTAAGAACAAGTAAAGGAGGACTGCTGTTAGTCTCTGCATATACCTATAAACAGAAAACAAATCAAGTTATTAAAAACAAATGGGAATTGAAAGCTCTTGTAACACCCCCTACCCG
This sequence comes from Gossypium australe, assembly GCA_005393395.2. NCBI lineage: Eukaryota > Viridiplantae > Streptophyta > Magnoliopsida > Malvales > Malvaceae > Gossypium > Gossypium australe. Next base: position 3,814,382 of record CM016622.1, on the reverse strand, counting down.
TATTCGTTGTCAGAATAAGGTACGGGGCATTACCGGAGTTTACAATTTTTTTTATTTTTTTATTTTTTATTTTTTTTTTGAAACCGAAACCATTCTAATTCATCATATTTTCAAAATAAAATTCATGCATATTTATAAGATAACTTTAACAGATAAGCCATACCAATGGCTGACCTTACATTCAGTTCATACTAACATTTATTTTATTAGCTTATACATGCCATTCATTTCCAAAATAAGTTTCTTAAAATACCGAAATACTGGGGTTGATAGTGTGATGAGTCTCCCACCGATCCGACCTCCGAGCTCTTAACACTACAAAACAGGGAAAAAGGAAATAGGGTAAGCACTTTGTGCTTAGTAAGCCCATGTAACAAGAATTATACTTACCTAGTATAATCAATATAAGCAATAAACATTCGTATACTCACTCAATGCATTATTTCCCTAGTAATTCACAAACTCAACATCCAAGTTAGTCCATTAATTTTCATCTATCAATAGTATACACGCCATGATTGATGAGCTCATCAATGTCAAGATTTCCATTTCCTTGTTATTTTTCCATATTTATCCCGTTAAATTACTCGGAATTTCGATGGATTTTCAGAGGTACACTTTAGTGTACAAATCCGGGTCCGTCAATTCATATTCATGTGCGCACATTTTCATTTCAGAGAGCACACTCCCGCGAACCTCATCTTTACAGTGGGATTACCAGTCCAGGCTAAATCCCCTGTAATATAAACTCATAGAGTATTGTCGGGATTACCAGTCCAGGCTAAATCCCCTGCAACGACAATTACTCTAATGAGCTTGGATCTGAATTACCAGTCCAGGCTAAATTCAGACCCTAATTCGGATTACCCGTCCGGGCTAAATCCATTTTCCACATATTCTTCGGGAGGGCTATATCAGGATAGGATCACCCGTCCGGGCTAGATCCTTTTTTTACCGTCAATTCCTTTTCAGAGATCCATCGAATTTCCTTTCATTCAACCGGGATTTCTTTCCCTTTTTATCAAATATATCAATGTTTCATCAAATTTCATACAATGGACATTCAAATCATATTCATATCAATAACATACATTTCAAGCATTTAAGAATATAATTCAAGTTACACGAACTTACCTTGATACTAGTTCGTTTATAAAATCTACTAATCCGGGACTTTTTCCTTTCCTCGATCTAGCTTTGTATTTGAGTTTTCCGGATCTAAATAAATAAATCCAATCATCAATTCAATACATTTCATGTTCACATGTAGCATTTTCTATAATTCTATTATTATTTTTAGCTTATTCAAAGCTGTCTACTTGAGTCACAGTCACTAAATTATTTATTTCTCGAGCTACAGAGATCCAAATGAAGAACCGTTAATTTTCCCTGAAACTAGACTCACATATCTTTTCTCATAAAATTTCAGAATTTTTGGTATGGCCAATCAATACCAGATTATTCTTAAAGTTTCCCCTGTTTCACTGTTTGACTGTTCTGACCTCTCTTCACTACGAATCAAATTACTCTTCATACAGAATTCATATGACCTTCTTATTTATTTCATTTGAAAATAGACTCATTCAGGACTCTAAAATATAAAGTTAAGCCCCTAATTATTTTTCTCCAATTTTTATGATTTTTCAAAGTCAGAACAGGGGATCCCGAAATCCCTCTGAACCAGTCTTACAAAAATATAAATATCTCAAATTACAGAATTCCTTTGCTTTCCATGTTTCTTTCATATGAAAATAGACTCAATAATCTTTAATTTCATATCTCATTCAACTTCTAATTCCACTTCTACGAATTTTAGTGATTTTTCAAACTTACTCTACTGCTGCTGTCCAAAACAGTTTTGTTATAGCTTATTTTTTTTCAATTAAATCCTTTACCCAATTCTAACTTCAAATTCTTTCAATTAAACCACTAATTCATCATTTTATTCATCATATGCTATATTCAAAAACTCTGAAACTTCAAAAATTTCAACTTAAATTCATCAAAACTTTGTTCTAAAACTTATAAAGCATCAAAATTAAAAGAAAAGGACTAAATTAACTTACCAAATTAAACTCCAAGCTTCAAACTTTTAATTTTCCCTTTTTTCTTTCTTTCTTCTCTTTTTCTTTCTTCTTTCACGTTTGCTCTCTGTTTCTTTTCTGTTTCTATCTCTCTTGTTTCTTTTCTCTTTTCTTTATATATATATATATATATATAATAATAATAATATATAATAATATAATAATATAATAATAAACTAAAAATCTCAGATTTTTCTTCAATTCACCGCCTCAATCTAGACAAAATGGCTTAATTGCCATTTTGGTCCTTTATACTTTCTTTTAATCTATAATTAAACTTTTACTTTCATTTCAATTTAGTCCTTTCCATTTAATTACCTACCCAAACGTTAAAATTTTCTAACGAAAGTTTAATACCGCATTACTAACATTTTATAAATATTTATAAAAATATTTCCTATCATAAAAGACTCATGCAAACATATTGAAATAAATTTCTATTTAAATCGGATTTATGGTTGCGAAACCATTATTCCGATAATCTTGAATTTAGGCCATTACAACTCTCCCCCCCTTTTAAGGATTTTCGTCCTCGAAAATCTTACCAGTAAAGAGGTTTGGATATTGTTTCCTCATTGCCTCCTCCGGTTCCCATGTCGCTTCCTCAATCCCGTGCTTTTGCCACAATACTTTCACCAAATTTATTTTTTTATTTCTAAGCTCCTTTGTTTCCCGTGCCAATATCTTGACCGGTTCTTCACTGTAAGTCATATCCGGCTGAATCTCCACTTCTGTCGGAGAAATAACATGTGAAGGATCTGACCGATATCGTCGTAGCATAGACACATGAAAAACATTATGGATTTTATCAAGTTCTGGTGGTAATGCCAACCGATAAGCGACCGGTCCAATTCTTTCTATGATCTCATATGGCCCGATAAATCTTGGACTCAATTTACCCTTTCGACCAAATCGGAGAACTTTCTTCCAAGGAGACACTTTCAAGAATACCTTGTCACCGACCTGAAATTCAATCTCTTTTCGTTTAAGATCGGCATATGATTTTTGGCGATCGGAAGCTGCTTTTAAACTATCCCGAATAACCTTCACTTTCTCTTCTGTTTCCCGGATTAAATCAACCCCATGTATCTTCTTTTCACTGAGCTCTGTCCAATACAATGGTGTTCTACATTTTCTACCATACAAAGCTTCATATGGAGCCATTTTAATACTGGACTGATAACTGTTATTGTAAGCAAATTCAATCAAAGGTAGATACCTCTCCCAATTACCTTCAAACTCTAGTATACAACATCGAAGCATATCTTCCAATACTTGAATTACACGCTCAGATTGGCCATCTGTCTGAGGATGAAATGCAGTACTGAAATACAACTGAGTACCCAAAGCTTCTTGCAATTTATCCCAGAAACGAGACGTAAATCGGGGATCTCTATCTGATATAATGGAGATAGGCACTCCATGTAACCTGACAATCTCAGATATGTACAATTCAGCCAGTTTATCTAAAGAATAATCCATACGTACCGGAATAAAGTGTGCTGACTTTGTCAATCGGTCAACAATCACCCAAATAGCATCTTTTTTCCTCGGAGACAACGGTAACCCCGATACAAAATCCATAGTGATTCTTTCCCATTTCCATTCCGGTATAGTAATTGGCTGAAGTAACCCCGAAGGTACCTGATGTTCTGCTTTAACCTGTTGACATATCAAACATCTTGATACAAACTCAGAAATATCACGTTTCATACCTGGCCACCAGTACATCTTTTTCAAATCATTATACATTTTATTACTTCCCGGATGTACAGACATAGTACCACTGTGAGCCTCGTGTAAAATCTTCTGTATGAGCTCTGAATTCTTGGGTACACATACCCTACCTCTAAATAATAAACAATCATCAACCCCAATTTGAAATTCAGAATCAGTATTTGACTCACATTGTGCCCGTTTAACCTGTAACTTCTCATCATTCTTCTGAGCTTCACATATTTGCTGTAAAAATGTTGGTTTAGCTCTTAATTCAGCTAAGATTGAACTATCATCAACCAAAAACAATTGAGCATTCATAGATCGTAAAGCGTACAGAGATTTTCGACTCAAAGCATCAGCCACAATATTAGCCTTACCCGGATGGTAATCAATAATCAAATCATAGTCTTTTATCAATTCAAGCCACCTGCGCTGTCTTAAATTCAGATCTTTCTGTGTCATCAAATACTTCAAGCTTTTATGATCAGTATAAATATGACATTTCTCACCGTACAAGTAATGCCGCCATATCTTCAATGCAAAAACAATAGCAGCTAACTCAAGATCATGTACCGGATAATTTCTTTCATGTGGTTTAAGTTGTCTTGAAGCATAGGCTATTACTTTACCTTCTTGCATCAAGACACAACCTAAACCATTTAATGAGGCATCACTGTAAATAACAAATTCCTTACCCGGTTTAGGCTGCACTAATACTGGTGCTTTCGTTAATAGATCTTTTAATCGGTTGAAACTCTGCTGACATTCATCAGTCCACTCGAACTTTACATCTTCTGCAATAATCGAGTCATCGGAGAAGCTATCATAGAGAATCCTTGTACAAATCTCCGATAATAACCAGCTAAACCCAAGAAACTTCTAACTTCAGATACAGTCTTCGGTGGACTCCAATTGACAATAGCTGAGATTTTACTTGGATCTACCCTGATGCCTTCAGCAGATACAATATGTCCAAGAAAACCCACTTCTCGAAGCCAAAATTCACATTTACTGAATTTAGCATATAACTGTTTCTCTCGCAGAACTTGCAACACAATTCTCAAATGTTCTGTATGTTCTTCTTCATCTCGAGAATAAACCAAAATATCATCAATGAATACTACCACAAATCTGTCTAAGTACGGTCTGAATATTCGATTCATCAGATCCATAAATACTGCAGGTGCATTAGTCAACCCAAATGGCATAACCAGAAACTCATAATGCCCGTACCTGGTTCTAAAAGCTGTCTTTGGCACATCTGACTCCTTTACTCGTAACTGATAATAGCCCGATCGGAGATCAATCTTTGAAAATACAGTAGCACCTTTCAGCTGATCAAATAAATCATCAATCCGGGGCAACGGATACTTATTCTTTATAGTTACCTTATTGAGCTGTCGATAGTCAATACACAATCTCAAAGACCCATCTTTCTTTTTCACAAACAGAACCGGAGCACCCCAAGGTGAATGACTCGGTCGGACAAAACCTCTATCAACAAGTTCCTGTAACTGTGTCTTTAATTCCTTTAATTCTGTAAGAGCCATTCGGTACGGAGCTATGGAAATCGGAGTAGTTCCCGGAATCAAATCTATAGAAAATTCCACTTCTCTTTCTGGTGGCAACCCTGGTAACTCTTCTGGAAACACATCAGAAAATTCACATACCACTGGTACTGCTTGAATCTTTGACTCAGATACCTTAGTATCTAATACATAAGCAAGAAAAGCATCATACCCCTTTTTGACATACTTCTGAGCAGTAATAACTGAAATCACATCAGATAATCCCTCTGTCTGATCGGATTTAACCCGAAGTAATTCACCATTCTGACACTTCAACACAATATATTTCTGTTTACAGTTTACTACTGCATCATGCTGAGTTAACCAATCCATGCCCAATATCACATCAAACTCATCAAATGGCAGTAACATCAAATCAGCCAGGAAACAATAACCTCTTACCATCAGTGGACAATTTTTACAAATTTTATCCACCAAAATAGATTGGCCAAAGGGGTTCGAGACTTTAACCACAAATTCAGTAGGTTCAATAGATAAATCTTTAACGCATGCAAGTTTTACACATATATATGAATGCGTAGAACCGGGATCAATTAATGCAGTAATATCAGTTTCAAGTAAAGAAAATGTACCAGTAATAACATCGGGTGCTGAGGCATCTTCTCTGGTACGCATGACATATGTCCTAGGAGGTGCTCGTGTCTCAAGCCTACTTGTAGTATCTTTTGTAGCTCCTCGGCTACCACTAACATTACCGGATGGTCGAGATGGTCTACCCCTCCAAGATTGATTACTTGGCTTCGATATATATTCAGCTTCTTTTTCACTTCTTTCTGGACAATCTCTGAGGCAATGGTCAAAAGAACCACATCGGTAACATGCCCCGCTCTTAAATCGACATTCACCAAAATGAGCTTTATTACAATACTGGCATCTCGGCTTAGGGGTACCAACACTGCCAACACTGGTCACTGATGGAGTGGAAGGTCTTGAATTAGTGCGCTGTGAACTCGCACTCTATCCGAATACCCAGTGGTTGAGGTAGAACGATCCTGGTACTTCTTCAATTTCTTTGGAGCAGAAAACTGAGATTTTTCCATTGGTCTTTTACTAAAAATTCGAGCTTCCCTCTCAGCCTGTTTCTTTTCTTTGCTCCATTCTTCTGCTTTATAAGCTCGTTCTGCTAGTGTAGCAAACTCTCGAATTTCAAGAATTCCAACAAGTAGCTTAATTTCTTCATTCAACCCTTCTTCGAATCGTTTGCACATTTCAGCTTCCGACTGTACCCATTCTCGAGCATATTTACTCAACCGAACAAATTCTCTTTCATACTCAGATACTGATCTATTGCCCTGTTTCAGCTCAAGAAATTCTTTTCTTTTCTGATCAAGGAATCTCTGGCTGATATATTTCTTTTTGAACTCGGTCTGGAAGAATTCCCATGTAATTTCTTCTTTCGGAACAACTGAAGCTTTAGTATTCCACCAATGATAAGCTGTGTCTTTTAGCAGTGAAACAGCACATTTCAAACATTCTTCTGGCGTGCAAGATAATTCCTCCAAAACCCGAGTAGTATTTTCTAACCAAAATTCAGCTCTTTCGGGATCATCATCAACTGCTGCTCGAAATTCTTCGGCCCCATATTTTCGGATTTTATCGACCGGAGCTTTTCCTTTTCTGACAGATTCAGTACCTGTACCCTGTGGAATCTCGGGAACGGTGGAGGAACAGGAGGGGGAGCTTGAGTTTGCTGCACTGTAGGGTTAGTTCTTATATATTGGGTAAACCATTCATTCATCATTTGAAAGAAGGCTATTTTTGCCTCCTCCCCTTGACCCTCTATACCGGGCCTTCTACTGCTAGTTTCTTCTCTTTGTATTGAAGCCGGAGCATGACTCCCAGCTTCCTCAGATTGAGCTCGGTCAGATGACATTACTATAAGGAAAACACAATTTAAGCGGTCAGGAGATATCACACTATCAAAAAAAATAATTTAAATGGCATGTATAGCTAATTGTATTCACTATATCGGTCCTAGAACCGACTAAACCGTAGCTCTGATACCAACAAATGTAACACCCCCTACCCGTATTCGTTGTCAGAATAAGGTACGGGGCATTACCGGAGTTTACAATTTTTTTATTTTTTATTTTTTATTTTTTTTTTGAAACCGAAACCATTCTAATTCATCATATTTTCAAAATAAAATTCATGCATATTTATAAGATAACTTTAACAGATAAGCCATACCAATGGCTGACCTTACATTCAGTTCATACTAACATTTATTTTATTAGCTTATACATGCCATTCATTTCCAAAATAAGTTTCTTAAAATACCGAAATACTGGGGTTGATAGTGTGATGAGTCTCCCACCGATCCGACCTCCGAGCTCTTAACACTACAAAACAGGGAAAAAGGAAATAGGGTAAGCACTTTGTGCTTAGTAAGCCCATGTAACAAGAATTATACTTACCTAGTATAGTCAATATAAGCAATAAACATTCGTATACTCACTCAATGCATTATTTCCCTAGTAATTCACAAACTCAACATCCAAGTTAGTCCATTAATTTTCATCTATCAATAGTATACACGCCATGATTGATGAGCTCATCAATGTCAAGATTTCCATTTCCTTGTTATTTTTCCATATTTATCCCGTTAAATTACTCGGAATTTCGATGGATTTTCAGAGGTACACTTTAGTGTACAAATCCGGTCCGTCAATTCATATTCATGTGCGCACATTTTCATTTCAGAGAGCACACTCCCGCGAACCTCATCTTTACAGTGGGATTACCAGTCCAGGCTAAATCCCCTGTAATATAAACTCATAGAGTATTGTCGGGATTACCAGTCCAGGCTAAATCCCCTGCAACGACAATTACTCTAATGAGCTTGGATCTGAATTACCAGTCCAGGCTAAATTCAGACCCTAATTCGGATTACCCGTCCGGGCTAAATCCATTTTCCACATATTCTTCGGGAGGGCTATATCAGGATAGGATCACCTGTCCGGGCTAGATCCTTTTTTTACCGTCAATTCCTTTTCAGAGATCCATCGAATTTTCCTTTCATTCAACCGGGATTTCTTTCCCTTTTTATCAAATATATCAATGTTTCATCAAATTTCATACAATGGACATTCAAATCATATTCATATCAATAACATACATTTCAAGCATTTAAGAATATAATTCAAGTTACACGAACTTACCTTGATACTAGTTCGTTTATAAAATCTACTAATCCGGGACTTTTTCCTTTCCTAGATCTAGCTTTGTATTTGAGTTTTCCGGATCTAAATAAATAAATCCAATCATCATTCAATACATTTCATGTTCACATGTAGCATTTTCTATAATTCTATTATTATTTTTAGCTTATTCAAAGCTGTCTACTTGAGTCACAGTCACTAAATTATTTATTTCTCGAGCTAAAGAGATCCAAATGAAGAACCGTTAATTTTCCCTGAAACTAGACTCACATATCTTCTTCTCATAAAATTTTCAGAATTTTTGGTATGGCCAATCAATACCAGATTATTCTTAAAGTTTCCCCTGTTTCACTGTTTGACTGTTCTGACCTCTCTTCACTACGAATCAAATTACTCTTCATACAGAATTCATATGACCTTCTTATTTATTTCATTTGAAAATAGACTCATTCAGGACTCTAAAAATATAAAGTTAAGCCCCTAATTATTTTTCTCCAATTTTTTATGATTTTTCAAAGTCAGAACAGGGGATCCCGAAATCCCTCTGAACCAGTCTTACAAAAATATAAATATCTCAAATTACAGAATTCCTTTGCTTTCCATGTTTCTTTCATATGAAAATAGACTCAATAATATTTAATTTCATATCTCATTAAACTTCTAATTCCACTTCTACGAATTTTAGTGATTTTTCAAACTTACTCTACTGCTGCTGTCCAAAACAGTTTTGTTATAGCTTATTTTTTTTCAATTAAATCCTTTACCCAATTCTAACTTCAAATTCTTTCAATTAAACCACTAATTCATCATTTTATTCATCATATGCTATATTCAAAAACTCTGAAACTTCAAAAATTTCAACTTAAATTCATCAAAACTTTGTTCTAAAACTTATAAAGCATCAAAATTAAAAGAAAAAGGACTAAATTAACTTACCAAATTAAACTCCAAGCTTCAAACTTTTAATTTTCCCTTTTCTTCTTTCTTTTCTCTTTTTCTTTCTTCTTTCACGTTTGCTCTCTGTTTCTTTTCTGTTTCTATCTCTCTTGTTTCTTTTCTCTTTTCTTTATATATATATATATAATAATAATATATAATAATAAATAATATAATAATAATATAATAATAAACTAAAAATCTCAGATTTTTCTTCAATTCACCGCCTCAATCTAGACAAAATGGCTTAATTGCCATTTTGGTCCTTTATACTTTCTTTTAATCTATAATTAAACTTTTACTTTCATTTCAATTTAGTCCTTTCCATTTAATTACCTACCCAAACGTTAAAATTTTCTAACGAAAGTTTAATACCGCATTACTAACATTTTATAAATATTTATAAAGATATTTCCTATCATATAAAGACTCATGCAAACATATTGAAATAAATTTCTATTTAAATCGGATTTATGGTTGCGAAACCATTATTCCGATAATCTTAAATTTAGGCCATTACAGCTCTAGTAAAGCTACATGATGATACAACTTTAAGGGGAAAAAATCATCACGATAATGAAATTGGGATGATGATTGTTGCTCTAATAGATAATGAAATAAAGCTGAAGCAACAAAAGAAATTAAAAACCACATTTGGATGCAAATTTTTCTTATTTCTTACAGTTAACAGAAAATGGCAGTTTCAAAAACTTTCACAAAACCATTAAAAGAAACACTAAATTAGACATGGGTATTTTCCTAACAACCAAATAGCAAATTTTGAGTGAGGGAAGAATACAAAAAATCAAAAGGAGCTGCTTTTAGCCCCCTTTTAACAATTACCTTGAACAAAAACAATTTCTTTTAATAAAACTCACAAAAAAAAAATGAGCTATGGGTAATCTTAATCCAAAAAAGGTTAAATTTTAAGAGAAAAAGAGAAACTCAAATAAAAAAGGTGCAGCAGTTTCTAAACCTGTTTAAGAATGGTGGAAGGAAAGGCATTAGAGTTGAAAATATAAACCCAGAAACATAGTATAAAACCCTTTTCTTCATCAACTTCAGTTTCCACTTTGAAATCCTTCAACAAAATGTAATCAACTTCTCCTATTATCTGATTATTCTCACCCATGACTTTCACCCTTTTTGCTTCAACAAAAGAAGAACATAAAAACGAACCCAAAATTGAAAACCCCAGGAAATTTTTATGAGTCACTTCAAAAGCCAATGATTTGGGTTAAATAGAAACTAAAGAATTTGAATTGAAACTAAAGATGAAAAATAGAAGATGTAGGAGGAAAGTACCTGGATGGAGAAGAAGGAAGAACAGCGCAATTAAGCTACAAATTCCATGGAGATGTTCAAAAAGGGGTATTTTTGTCTGTGAAAAATACCTACTGCCCCAATTGCCTTCAACTGCTGCTGAATTCTCCAGTCCCGTTTCAGCACACCAGTGAGTTTGAAATCAATTTTCACTGCACTGAAATGCTGAACCAAACAGCAGTGCAGTGAGATTGGTAGCCTAATCTCACCACACTGGAAGAAAACGGGCATCCAAAGGAGCCCTTAGGGTTGCCAACTTTATTTGGGTTTATTCCGATAATTCTAACATTATTTTTCGATTTTAAATTCGAATTATTAAATTATTTATTTGATATTTCATTATGCTATCTTCCAAAGTAAATAGTAGGATGCCCATTATTCAATCTGAATCAATTATCCATAAAAATAAAATCAACTTAAACCATGGATGTATGCAAGTAGGAGAAACAACTATATAAAATTATGATTTCACGTTATTCTACAAAAAAAAATAGTTTTATACAACTTCTTCTCATGCAAAGTAATATGGGTATAGTCAGTAATTCATTAATGAGATATTAATAGAGTGATCATTTTGAATATTTTTTTAAAGGATATAACCATATTAATAAAAAATTAGAGTTATCAAAATAAGAATGATTTTATTTTAAGGTGAATAACGGGACAATTTATCCAATTAATATGAACATCAATTTCAAATTTACTGCAAATAATAAATAAAATATACAATCTAAATCTAAATCTATAAAATAACAAAATGAATATATGCAAATATGTACTGAATGGGTAAAAGTACTATATAGGCTTTTGTATTAGATTGTATTTTCCTCATTATACTTTAAAAAGAAAGGTAAATTAGTACTTATATGTTATATTATTGAACAAATTGGTCATTTTTATAAAAAACAATCATTCGTTTGTATTATTAAAAATTAGCGTAACTATTGAAATAACCAGATAATGACACATGGTGTGTTACGTGTACCCTATGTTGACATATAAAAACTAATTTTTAGTAGTAAAAATGGATAAAAATTTAACAAAATTACTAATTTATTCTTTAATTTAATGTAGAATTCAATTATTAATTTAATGTAGAATTGTTAAAAGATTAAATTTAAACACTTTTATATATTTTTATTTTATAAATAATTTTTATAATCAAATATTATTTATATTAATTTAATATTTTTGAAGGTTATAATTATCTTTTTTTTTTTAAATTATTTACATAACTTAAACTTAAATTCTCTTCTTAAAAATACAATATACTTTATGCTTATATTTACGGTGATATATGCATTTATCTTAAAAGAATTATTTATCTCGCCAAAATAAATAATATTATTATTATTGTTTATTTTAGTATTAAAATATTATATTATACTTTTAAAATTTTTTATGGTAAGCCAACACCTGATCCACACAGAACTAATCCAATATATACCCAATATTTAGAGTGTATGTAGTAAATGCAATTTCTTTTTCAATCTTAAGTAAACATTTTTTTTACAGTGATTAAAGTATTTTTTCTTTGTTATTAATGTTACATGGCAACATCGTATTAAAGCAGCAAAGGATTGGATTCGAAAAAATTTGCCGGCCGAAGCTGAAACTCGCTATGGACGATTAAAAAAATTCATAAAATAATTTCTTCGATTGTATTCGATCCCAAAATAATCATTACCCCTATCCCTTCAAAGAAAAAAATTAAGTAAAGTTATTACCTCTGGCTCCATACTGCTAAGCCATCATCTCCACGGCTTCTATCAGCGTAAAACCCACCAGCCCATCTCTCTGACTTATTGTATGCAGTCACCCAAACTTGGTATTTGGTGTAAGCGGTCCTAATTTCAGGATAATCATCGTCGGCTAACAGAGAAGTTATCGGCTGCCCCGGTATTAGTCGGTAAGCCACTTGATTTCCGATCTTTGTTTTCTTATTTGGGTTCGCAACCAACAACTCAGCTGGCTCTAAGCCAAGCCGTGACCGAGCATCTGCTTCCGTTTTAACGGTTTCCGTAACAACCCTCCAATAGCTTTTTCTTGGAGAGGCGTTAATGTCCGTTACTCTTGTTGTTTTTGGTTTGGCTCTGACGAAGGAGTTGTTGTTACCGTCAACGTCAATATCAAGGTAATATGTGAGGTAATGGTCGTGGTTAACGGCGACGGTGTTGTCGGCTACTAACGTTCCATAAACGTCTGCCGTTATTTGTGTAAGTACTGTCTTTTCAACAATAAAATCCCCGTCAAATCCACCTAAGAGACAACTAATGGTTAGCATGAAATATTTTAATTATTTTTAAAATTAACCTGAAAAAAATATAATTAACCTATTCGAACTGAATTTATATTAGTCAAAAAAAATTATGTAAATATATTTGTAAATAATTTTATATTAAAAATTAATAAAACTTTCGTTAATATTGAAGTTTCAAAGATATTGGAGTTTTTTACCCTTCTAACTTTAAAAATATCAATTTAATCATCCTATTATTATTTTTTCATCTTTTTTAAATTTTAAATTTATATTTTTTATCGAATCATCTTAAAATTAAATGGCAAAGTTAACATTTTTTTGTAATCTTCTTGACGTTGCACATACACTGTTAATTATGAATTCTATTTCAGTCAAATTTGAGAAGTAATCTTCTAGTTAAACTATGTTTATTTGTTTCAATCAAACACTGATTAATTTAGATTATTTTATTATTATTTGACCTATGAATTTAGCCTATAAATAGGCTCTTTTACAACCTTAGAAAACACACCCATTAGATATTAGAACTCATAACACATTTATAGAATTTTGTGTTTACGTTTTGAGGGTTTTTGTTTTCGGGTTTTCGGGGTTTAGTTTTTTATCTCCATCTTTTGTACTCTTTGTTATTTTACCATTATAGTAAAATTATCTTTGCCCGTGATTTTTTATCCTCTTTGGAGGAGTTTTTCCACGTTAAATTTGTGTGTTCAATTTCTCAAGTTCTTCTGCTATTTTTACTTGTTCATTGCTTAATCGGGATGATCCTAACAAGTGGTATTAGAGCTAGTAAAATTTTCATAGATCAGCCCATTCAGATATGGCAACAACAATGTTTGAAATTGAGAAGTTCGATGGTGAGACAAATTTCAATCTGTGGCAAGTTCGGATGATGGCAATTCTAGTTCAATTAGGTTTGAAAAAGGTTATTACAGGGAAAAAGCCTGAGAATCTTTACACATGGATTGCCATATGAATGATATGTCAATATTTAATTGATTTTTAAATTTAAAACACTATAATCTTTACACTTTTTTTAATGATTTTAAAGATTTTAAATTTTAAAAAATAATTTTTCATTTTTTATTTTAAAAATAAATAAATGTTGATGTACCATCCACATGACAATCCACGTAAATGCCACGTCAACAAAATTACAAAAAAGTGACTTTTCCATCTATTTTGGAGTGATTTGACAAATAACACAAGTTTAAGGGCTAAAATAGACGAAAAATTAAATGGGACACTAAAATGACTTTTTTTATTATAAAGTTTGAGGGTCAAATAAGTCATTATATCTTTTAAAAGTTACGAGGCAACATTTTACTTTTCTTTAAAATTTTCATTTTAAATTATGTCACATGAGATTTTATATGTCATTTAATGGTTTCAATAATGGGAGGGCATTATTGGTTTAACATTGATAGTTTTGGGATGTAATTAGAACGTTTTGAAGCTTAGAGACCAATTTAGAATGTGGGTCATAGTTTGGGGATGTTTGGTGCAATTAACTCAAATTTTGAATGATGAATTTCAATTTTTGAGTTAATTGCACCAAACATCCCCAAACTCTGACTCTTATTCTAAATTGGTCCCTTAACTTCAAAGCGTTCTAATTACGTCTCTAAACTATCAAAATTGTATCAATCAAGTCCTCCATTATTAAAACTGTTTAATTTGACCGTGAAAGAAAACAATCAAATCTTGTGTGGCATAATTTAAAATGAATATTGTAAAAATGGATGTAATTAAAATTTTTAAAATTTAAAGATCAATTTAAAATAGATATCGTAGTTTTAGGATGTTTGATACTATTACTCTTTACGGTGGAGGGAAATTTTTTTTTTGGATTTACTCTTTAAAATAGATATCAATTTAAAATAATTGATCGAAGCAAGAATGCACCAAAATCGAAGCAAGAAATAAAATAAGCAAAAAATTAAATGAATGACTATTTTTTTTTTAAGTTGTAAGGCCGAACAGTAATATTGAAGTTTCAAAGATATTGAAGGAATGAGAGAGAGGTAGGTACTTTGATCCTTTAAAATGAAAAATTACACTTTAGTTCTTCCAAATTTATAAAAGTTTAAATTAATATATGGTAAAACTATAATTTACCGTTAAAATGTTAAAATTTTGATTTAGTCATTCTAAAAATCATAAAGATGTAAGTCAATATAATGATGAAATTATAATTTAGCGCTCTTGGATATATTAAAATTCCATTAGCTTTTTGAGTTTATATTTTTTTTTATATAACTTTTATAAAAATGTAAAAAAAAAACATTGTTACTTTTAAAAAATGGGTTAAATCTTTTGATAGTTTTGTTGATGTCGGATTAACTAATAACACTAACTTAATCAAGAACTCAAACTTACCAATTTTGATTCAAACAAGAATTCATACTTGACTCAACTGATTCTTACCATAGAAAGGCAACAATCCAAACTTGAATCGGTTTAAATATAAAACAATACAAATCTAAAATGACCCAAACTAATAACTCAAAACGATTTGAATCTTAGTGTAAAACCTAGATGATAAAATTTGAATAGTTTAAAATCAAAAAATTCAATTAATAAGCACGAAATCACCCGAAATTAAAATAATCCTAACCTTAAAACAATTCTAACCTAAAATTAATCCAAATCTAAAATAATATAAAAAATTCAAAACCCCAAGTAGCGCAATTTAAAACCAATCTAAAATAATATAAAAAATTCAACTTAAACCATGGATGTATGCAAGTAGGGAGAAATAATTGTATAAAATTGTGATTTCACGTAATTCTACAAAAAAAACAGTTTTATACAACTTCTTCTCATGCAAAGTAATATGGGTATAGTCAGTAATTCATTAATGAGATATTAATAGAGTGATCATTTTGAATATTTTTTTTAAAGGATATAACCATATTAATAAAAAATTAGAGTTATCAAAATAAGAATGATTTTATTTTAAGGTGAATAACGGATAATTTATCCAATTAATATTGTAACATCCTGGAAAGGGCCTATGCATTTTCGGTTTAATTGTACGAAGTGACATGTTTTATGTACTAGGAATAAATTTCGAACATTTCTGGAAACCCGGAAATGAATGGAAATGATTTGGAAATGAACATTTTTGGAAACCTGAAAATGTATAGAAATGTTAAGTTTAAAAATGGAAAGTGAACATCTTTGAAAACTTAGAAATGACTTAGAAATGTCGAGTTTTAAAGTTTAAAAGAGGAAATTAAGGTAAGGTGGCCTTAAAAGAAAAAGTTTGTGAAATTTGACACACAAACAGGCTTGGAAAAGTGGCCTAGAGATGCCACTTAGGGCCTCTGGAAATGGCGCCACATGCAAGGTGTTGGGCCTAGGTTCGAGTCACTTGGGAAGCAAATAAAATGAGTTTTATTTTTGCTTCCAGAAGCAGATGAGTGGACGGCAAGGCTTCTAGAAAAATGGAGTTTTATTCCCTTTAAATTTCGGCAATTAATGGGATAAATAAGGGATTTAAATTGGATTATTTTTTTTGAAGAGATAATAGATGGATAAATATGGATTTATTTCTTTTATTTTGATAGATAAGGAAGAGATAAAAGAGGATTATTATTAGTATTATTTTTATTAAGAGGTAAGAGATAATAAAGGTTATTTCTTTAATTATTTTAAATTAAAGAGATAAAGCTATCAAATAAAGAAGAGTGGTGGCCAAGTAAGGGATTCTGAGTAGTAGTTCGGCTATAAAAGAAGGAAAATAGGGCTACTCATCAATTTTTTCTTCCTTCTCTTCTCTCTGCCGAAAATTCCCTAAGACATTCCCCTCTCTCTGCCGAAATTTTCCTAGCCAATTCTCTCTTTTCTCTGCTATTTTGTTAAAACCAAAAACCCTAGTAAAGCAAGCCAATCTCTTCATCTTTCTTTTCTTCCTATTTCTCCTTACCAATCCATTCAAAAGCCGAATCTTGGAAAGGCTTCAAGCATAGGTGCTGTCGATTTCTTCAAAGGATCTTTCGGGATTATCAGAGTAGTCGACTAAAAGGAGGAGTATTCGGGATTTCTAAGATTAAGGTAAGACATGTGAATATTCGGCCAAAGGCCTTGATTTATGTTTTGATGATTAAGATTAAGTCTAACGTAAGGTTTTAAGGATTTTGACATTCCTAGGGAAACAAGGAACAGTTTCGGGATTTGTTGGTGATCCAACCGGCAACAAGGTAAGAATACTAATCCTACTAGGATTTGGAATTTTGGCCGAATGTCTTTTTATTAAGGTAAAAAGTGATTAATCAATTGTAGGAACTTGAGATCTAAGGCAGTAGATCAGATCCCGGGATCTCAAGGAATCTGTTAAGCGAATCAGGTGTGTACCCTACCCTAAGTTTTGATATGTTCATGGCTATGTTTAAATTAAATGTATTATTAAGAATGTGTGTACCCCACAATATTTCATAATA
The DNA here is from genome assembly GCA_005393395.2 of Gossypium australe. Classification (NCBI taxonomy): domain Eukaryota; kingdom Viridiplantae; phylum Streptophyta; class Magnoliopsida; order Malvales; family Malvaceae; genus Gossypium; species Gossypium australe. The sequence goes on along the minus strand of CM016622.1, from coordinate 3,796,865 downwards.
CGTTTTATGGCTGTGTTTAAATAATATATGTGATATTAAGAATATGAAAGTGGCTAAGGTACCATGATATGGTACTAAATACTCAGGTACGTTTCCTACTTCTACTAGGAATATGAAAAATGTTATTCGTAACATGAGAATATGATAAGAATGTGAACTTGGGCATGTAATTGCATAATATGCTATGGGCATATGGGTTTGTTTGAAAGGGGAAGTGAAAAGTGGTGACCTAAGACCACAGTAATCTGAACGTGGTAACCTAAGACCACGAATGCGGTGACCTAAGACAGCAATTTGGAGTGTAGCGGAAGGAGGGTCGACTTAGTAGTCCCCACGGTGTGACTGGCAGGTACGGGGGTGTGTAGCGGATGGACAATTAGGTTTGGGTTTGGGAATGCATCATAACTTGTATTTTATGTTTTGAATGTGTAACTATTGTATGCCTGATTCTATTATGATTTAGTGTCGTGTACACATTGAGTCTGTTTGACTCACCCCGTTGTTGGACCATGTTTCAGGTGATGAACAGTGATGGACCGGGACGGCAGTACTTGTGGTGGCCATGCTCAACATGAAGTTTATATTTTTATGGACTCTTGAATTTATTTTAGTACTTTGAAATATTTTGGAAACTATTTGATGTAATAAGGCCATAAGGCCATAGTTGAATTTCTTTATTTCTTTTTACTTTTATTTATTATGCTACGAATTTTTATCAATTAAAGTTTAAGTATGATTTAAGCAAATACATTTTTAAAAATTAACTCTAAATGTTTTGTCACCTTAAATAAATGGGTTTCAACATAAGATAAATTTGTTTTCAACTCAAGCCCAATCCAAACCAATCTTTCTTACAAAACACACAAGTTTTTCCTAAGAAACAAAAGAATTTTGAATCGGTTACATCGAGGAACATACCAGATCCGGTCAAGGCTCGTGTGCCGGGTTTGGGGTGTTTCAAATATGAACATCAATTTCAATTTTACGGCAAATAAAAATAAAATATACAATCAAAATCTAAAGCTATAAAATAACAAAATGAATATATGCAAATATGTACTGAATGGGTAAAACCGTAAAAGTACTATATAGGCTTTTGTATAGATTGTATTTTGCTCATTCTACTTTAAAAAAGAAGAAGTTAAATTAGTCTTTATATGTTAGATTATTGAACAAATTGGCCATTTTTATAAAAAATAATCATTCGTTTGTACTATTAAAAATTAGCGTAACTATTGAAATAACCAGATAATGACACATGGTGTGTTACGTGTACCCTATGTTGACATATAAAAACTAATTTTTAGTAGTAAAAATGGATAAAAATTTAACAAAATTACTAATTTATTCTTTAATTTAATGTAGAATTCAATTATTAATTTAATGTAGAATTGTTAAAAGATTAAATTTAAACACTTTTATATATTTTTATTTTATAAATAATTTTTATAATCAAAATATTATTTATATTAATTTAATATTTTTGAAGGTTATAATTATCTTTTTTTTTTTAAATTATTTACATAACTTAAACTTAAATTCTCTTCTTAAAAATACAATATACTTTATGCTTATATTTACGGTGATATATGCATCTATCTTAAAAGTATTATTTATCTCGCCAAAATAAATAATATTATTATTTTTGTTTATTTTAGTATTAAAATATTATATTATACTTTTAAAATTTTTTATGGTAAGCCAACACTTGATCCACACAGAACTAATCCAATATATACCCAATATTTAGAGTGTATGTAGTAAATGCAATTTCTTTTTCAATCTTCAAGTAAACATTTTTTTTACAGTGATTAAAGTATTTTTTCTTTGTTATTAATGTTACATGGCAACATCGTATTAAAGCAGCAAAGGATTGGATTCGAAAAAATTTGCCGGCCGAAGCTGAAACTCGCTATGAACGGTCGGCATCACCGGGAAATCTTCTTGATATGGAATGTGATGGACGCCTAAGGTGTACCATAAAACTATATCTTTGTTTTCTATCTTTCTATTCCTGCAAACGACATACCCGTATTATATATTTGTAAGTGTACACAAATTTAAAATAAATTCAACCCATTATTATTTGTTTCCATAAAATTTTGGTAGTAAAAACAACATATTTAATGTTTAGGGTTCAAGATTCAGAGCTTAAGTTCGAAGTTTTGAATTTTAGATTAGGAGTTTGAGGTTTAAGATTTAAAATTCAAAGTTTTAAATTCAACACTTTAAATAATTTTTTTTTTAAAATTATGTATTAATGACATGAAAATATTTACTGAAATATTATTAAATAATTAAAAAAAAGTCATGAATGAGGCTGTAAAAAAGATTCATAAAATAATTTCTTGTATTCGATCCCAAAATAATCATTACCCCTATCCCTTATAAGAAAAAAAATTAAGTAAAGCTATTACCTCTGGCTCCATACGGCTAAGCCATCATCTCCACGGCTTCTATCAGCATAAAACCCACCAGCCCATCTCTCTGACTTATTGTATGCAGTCACCCAAACTTGGTATTTGGTGTAAGCGGTCCTAATTTCAGGATAATCATCGTCGGCTAACAGAGAAGTTATCGGCTGCCCCGGTATTAGTCGGTAAGCCACTTGATTTCCGATCTTTGTTTTCTTATTTGGGTTCGCAACCAACAACTCAGCTGGCTCTAAGCCAAGCCGTGACCGAGCATCTGCTTCCGTTTTAACGGTTTCCGTAACAACCCTCCAATAGCTTTTTCTTGGAGAGGCGTTAACGTCCGTTACTCTTGTTGTTTTTGGTTTGGCTCTGACGAAGGAGTTGTTGTTACCGTCAACGTCAATATCAAGGTAATATGTAAGGTAATGGTAATATGTAAGGTAATGGTCGTGGTTAACGGCGACGGTATTGTCGGCTACTAACGTTCCATAAACGTCCGCCGTTATTTGCTTCTTAGGGCTAGTTTGGCAGTGCTTTTGAAATGTGCTTTTGAAAAGTGTTGTGGAAAAATACTTTTCAGAAGTCCTTTTGAAAAGTTTGCTTTAAAATTTAAGTGTTTAGCATTGCTGTCTACAAGTGCTTTTGAGAAATAAAATGTCCATTTTAGACATATTATTATCAAGTAACAAATATACATTTAAATAAAATTTAAATTAGTTAATATTATTATATTTTAGTAAGAATATAAAAAAATTACTATAACTTGTTAATAGTTTAATATATGAAATATAAATTTTAAATATTTTTAAGTAATAAATATTAATTACTTATAAAATTTAATTAGAATATATAAACTACATTTTAAATATTTAAATATAACCATTAAATATTTTTAATTAATATTTTAAAAATTATTTTTTATTTTTAATTAATGAATTTAACACATTTGTAATTAAGCACCACGAAAAAAAAGGGAAAATACTATGTTATTAGAGGGGTGAAAAAGTAATTAAGCACTAAAAGTGCTTTTGAGAGAGGAGAAGCTAAAAATTTTAGCTTCTGCTTTTCAGAAGTGCTTTCCAAAAGCACTTCTGAAAAGCTAAAAATTTCAGCCAAAAGCAGCTTATTCTGCACAGCTTTTCTTCCAAAAGTGCGTTTGGAGCCAGAAGTGCTTTTGAAAAGCAATGAAGAACTGACCCTTATTTGTGTAAGTACTGCCTTTTCAGCAATAAAATCCCCGTCAAAGCCACCGAAGAGACAATTAACGATTAGTATGAAATATTTTAATTATTTTTAAAATTAACCTGAAAAAAATATAATTTAACCTATTCGAACTGAATTTATATTAGTCGAAGAAAATTATGTAAATATATTTGTAAATAATTTTATATTAAAAATTAATAAAACTTTCGTTAATATTGAAGTTTCAAAGATATTGGAGTTTTTTACCCTTCTAACTTTAAAAATATCAATTTAATCATCCTATTATTATCTTTTTTAAATTTTAAATTTATATTTTTTATCGAATCATCTTAAAATTAAATGGCAAAGTTAACATTTTTTTGTAATCTTCTTAACGTTGCACATACACTGTTAATTATGAATTCTATTTCAGTCAAATTTGAGAAGTAATCTTCTAGTTAAACTCTGTTTATTTGTTTCAATCAAACACTGATTAGTTTAGATTATTTTATTATTATTTGACCTATGAATTTAGCCTATAAATAGGCTCTTTTACAACCTTAGAAAACACACCCATTAGATATTAGAACTCATAACACATTTATAGACTTTTGTGTTTACGTTTTGAGAGTTCTTTGTTTTCGAGTTTTCGGGGTTTAGTTTTTTATCTCCATCTTTTGTACTCTTCGTTCTTTTACCATTATAGTAAAATTATCTTTGCCCGTAATTTTTTATCCTCTTTGGAGGAGTTTTTCCACGTTAAATTTGTGTGTTCAATTTCTCAATTTCTTCTGCTATTTTTACTTGTTCGTTGCTTAATCGGGACGATCCTAACAAGTGGTATTAGAGCTAGTAAAATTTTCATAGATCAGCCCATTCAGATATGGCAACAACAAGGTTTGAAATTGAGAAGTTCGATGGTGAGACAAATTTCAATCTGTGGCAAGTTCGGATGATGGCAATTCTAGTTCAATCAGGTTTGAAAAAGGTTGTCACAGGGAAAAAGCCTGAGAATCTAAATAAAACAGAATGGGAAGAGCTTGATGAAAAGGCCTTGTCTGCAATCCAGTTGTGCCTCGAGAATATGGTATTGCAGGAGGTATTGATGGAGAAAACCTCATCTGCCTTGTGGAAAAGGTTAGAAACTCTTTATGCGACTAAGTCTCTGGCTAATCGTTTAGTGTTGAAACAACGTCTATTTACGTTTCGCATGAACGAAGGTGAGCTTATTAGAGATCACATCAGTCAATTCATTACTCTTTTAAATGATTTAAAGAACGTTGAGGTTCATATTGACGATGAAGATCAGGCTATGCTATTATTGTGCTCTTTACCCCCTTCATACAAGTCTTTCAGGGAGACCTTGATTTATGGCAGAGATAAACTCTCGTTCGAAGATGTGAAGGGTCATTTGTTGAGTAGAGACAAACTCGACAATGAGCTTCATTTGGATAGCAAGGCAAATAGCCAAGCTTCCGTTTTGATAGCATCAAAGAAACGAGACAAAAAGTGTCGCTATTGTAAAAAGTTAGGTCATATCAAAGCAGATTATTATAAACTGCCAAAGAAAAAAGCTGTTGAGAGTAACGAGGAAGATGTAGCTGGTGCTAATTTGGCCGATGAAAGTGGTGATGATTTCTTGTTAGTGTCAACGAGCGATAACTCCAAGCTCACATCCGAGTGGATCCTAGATTCGGGATGTTCTTTCCACATGTGTCCCAATAGAGAATGGTTCTCCACATACAGTTCGGTTGAATGTGGAGTTGTGTGCATGGGAAACGATTCATCTAGTAAGGTAATTGGTATTGGTACTGTTAAAATTAGGATACACGATGGGACGACTAGGACACTCGTAGATGTCAGGTATGTACCTGATTTACGAAAGAATGTCATCTCCTTGAGTATTTTAGACTTGAAAGGATGCAGAATCAACATCGAGTCGAGTGGCATTAAAGTATCTCGTGGAGCTTTCGTTTTGTTAAAAGGTAAAAGAACTGGCAGTCTTTATATTCTGGAAGGTTTTACAGTGACTGGTGAAATCGTACGTCCCTCGTCCGTTATAGAGTCGAAGTCAACTCATTCAGAGCGGAGGCAACTTGGTCATAGGAGGGAAAAATGTATGATCGTTTCGTTGAAGAGAGGTTATCTTTTGGATGCAGGTTTTGAAAAGTTAGGGCACTGTGTTCGTGAAAATCAAACCCGGGTTAGTTTTGATTTGGCAGTGTACAAGTCGAAGGCTAAAAGTCTTCCAGTTTCTAAGCACAGATTCGACTAAGTTAATTCCCTGCATGGTTCAAGATAGGCTTGTGGAAGGGCTTTGGCAAAGATGGCATTGTGGAAATATGAGTCAAGATGGAGATTTGTTAATTATGACTCCTATTTCAGTCAAATTTGAGAAGTAATCTTCTAGTTAAACTCTGTTTATTTGTTTCAATCAAACACTGATTAGTTTAGATTATTTTATTATTATTTGACCTATGAATTTAGCCTATAAATAGGCTCTTTTACAACCTTAGAAAATACACCCATTAGATATTAGAACTCATAACACATTTATAGAATTTTGTGTTTACGTTTTGAGGGTTCTTTGTTTTCGAGTTTTCGGGGTTTAGTTTTTTATCTCCATCTTTTGTACTCTTCGTTCTTTTGCCATTATAGTAAAATTATCTTTGCCCGTGATTTTTTATCCTCTTTGGAGGAGTTTTTCCACGTTAAATCTGTGTGTTCAATTTCTCAATTTCTTCTGCTATTTTTACTTGTTCGTTGCTTAATCGGGACGATCCTAACATACACAAATTGTTACATGGATGACACACTCACTTTTAATTAAAATTTTAAATTTTAAAAAATTCAAAAAATTATTTTTAAAAATCATTAAAATTGTTTAAAAATTATTTTTTAATATCTTTTTAATTTTAAAAAATTAGCTAAATGATGACAAGTCATCTACAACAAAGTTAACATGCGTTAACTATTCTATCCATTTTAGGTAATTTGACAAAAAAATACAAGTTTAAGAAATAAAATAAACAAAAAATTAAATGAATGGCTAAAATTATTTTTTTTTTATAAAGTTGGAAGGCCAAATAGTAATATTGAAGTTTCAAAGATATTGGAGGAATGAGAGAGATACTTTGACCCTTTAAAATGAAAAATTACTGCTTTAGTTCTTCAAAATTTATAAAAGTTTAAATTAATATATGGTAAAACCTTAATTTACCGTTAAAATGTTAAAATTTTGATTTAGTCATTCTAAAAATCATAAAGATATAAGTGAATATAATGATGAACTTATAATTTAGCGCTCATAAAAATATATAACTTAATTTCGACCTATTTTAAAAAATTTCTACCTTAACCCTTGGATATTGGTATATTAGGTTTAAATTCCATTATTTTTGAGTTATTTTGAGTTTATATTGTTTTTATATAACTTGTATAAAAATGTTTAAAAAAAATTTGTTACTTTTAAAAAATGGATTAAATCTTTTGATAATTGTATTGATGTCGGATTAACTAATAATACTAACTCAATCAAGAACTCAAACTTACCAATTTTGATTCAAACAAGAATCCATACTTGACTCAACTCATTTTGACCATAGAAAGGCAACAACCCAAACTTGAACCGACTTGAATGTAAAACAATACAAATCTAAAATGACTCAAATCTATAACTCAAGATGATTTGAATCCTAGTGTAAAACTTAGATGATAAAATTTGAATAATTTAAAATCGAAAAATTCAATTAATAAACACGAAATCACCTTCTTCATTCTATTATTAATAAACACAAAATAACATTGTTTTATTTGCAAGTGCTCAATTCTCAAACTCTCTACTCTTCTTGCCTCTTCTACTCGCTTTATTCTATTTGTTTGCCACCATCTTCATCTCTCTCAATTCAACATTCTCTAAAAGACTCTTAATCTTACTTACTATTTTTTTTTTTGCAGTTTCTTTTATCAGGTTTACAAAAAAAAAAAAAAAAGAAGTCATTTTAACCCTTGTAGTTGCAATTTTTTGTCAAATCACCCCAAAATAGTTAAAAAAGTTAATGTTTGTTAATTATGCTGGTGTGGCATATACGTGGATTGCCACATGAATGATATGTCAATATTTAATTGATTTTTAAATTTAAAACACTATAATCTTTACACTTTTTTTAATGATTTTAAAGATTTTAAATTTTAAAAAATAATTTTTTATTTTTATTTTAAAAATAAATAAATGTTGATGTGCTATCCACATGACAATCCACGTAAATGCCACGTCAACAAAATTACAAAAAAGTGATTTTTCCATCTATTTTGGAGTGATTTGACAAATAACACAAGTTTAAGGGCTAAAATAGACGAAAAATTAAATGGGGCACTAAAATGACTTTTTGTATTATAAAGTTTGAAGGTCAAATAAGTCATTATATCTTTTAAAAGTTACGAGGCAACATTTTACTTTTCTTTAAATTTTTCATTTTAAATTATGTCACATGAGATTTTATATGTCATTTAATGGTTTCAATAATGGGAGGGCATTATTGGTTTAACATTGATAGTTTTGGGATGTAATTAGAACGTTTTGAAGCTTAGAGACCAATTTAGAATGTGGGTCATAGTTTGGGGATGTTTGGTGCAATTAACTTAAAATTTGAATGATGAATTTCAATTTTTGAGTTAATTGCACCAAACATCCCCAAACTCTGACTCTTATTCTAAATTGGTCCCTTAACTTCAAAGCGTTCTAATTACATCTCTAAACTATCAAAATTGTATCAATCAAGTCCTCCATTATTAAAACTGTTTAATTTAACCGTGAAAGAAAACAATCAAATCTTGTGTGGCATAATTTAAAATGAATATTGTAAAAATGGATGTAATTAAAATTTTTAAAATTTAAAGATCAATTTAAAATAGATATCATAGTTTTAGGATGTTTGATACTATTACTCTTTACGGTGGAGGGAATTTTTTTTTTTTTAGATTTACTCTTTAAAATAGATATCAATTTAAAATAATTGATCGAAGCAAGAATGCACCAAAATCGAAGCAAGAAATAAAATAAGCAAAAAATTAAATGAATCACTAATTTTTTTTTTTTTAAGTTGTAAGGCCGAACAGTAATATTGAAGTTTCAAAGATACTGAAGGAATGAGAGAGAGGTAAGTACTTTGATCCTTTAAAATAAAAAAATTACTACTTTTGTTCTTTCAAATTTATAAAAGTTTAAATTAATATATGGTAAAACTATAATTTACCGTTAAAATGTTAAAATTTTGATTTAGTCATTCTAAAAATCATAAAGATGTTAGTCAATATAATGATGAAATTATAATTTAGCGCTCATAAAAATATATAACTTAATCTCGACCCATTCTTAAAAATTCTTAGCTTAACCCTTGGATATTGGTATATTAGGTTTAAATTCCATTATTTTTGAGTTATTTTGAGTTTATATTGTTTTTATATAACTTTTATAAAAATGTAAAAAAAAAATTGTTACTTTTAAAAATGGGTTAAATCTTTTGATAATTGTATTGATGTCGGATTAACTAATAACACTAACTCAATCAAGAACTTAAACTTACCAATTTTGATTCAAACAAGAATTCATACTTGACTCAACTCATTCTGACCATAGAAAGGCAACAATCCAAACTTGAATCGATTTAAATATAAAACAATATAAATCTTAGTGTAAAACCTAGATGATAAAATTTGAATAGTTTAAAATCGAAAAATTCAATTAATAAACACGAAATCACCCGAAATTAAAATAATCCTAACCTTAAAACAATTCTAACCTAAAATTAATCCAAATCTAAAATAATATAAAAAATTCAAAACCCCAAGTAGCGCAATATAAAACCAACCTTACCCGTTTGACATTGTTTCTAAAATATACAAACTCAACCATAAGCATTAAAAGAGGTTTAAAATGGGGAGGTTTAAGAATCATACCCACTTTAACGATGCCGCGTTGCTTTAATTTCCAGTCGTAATTTCCCACGGCAGCTATCATTCTAACAACCAATGTTTTGTCTGGTTGCATAGAATAATTTAATGTCCATTTTTTAAAATTTTTAACAGTTAAAAAGTCGCATAGAATACCTTACCACAGTTCCAGGGTTATTGATTTCAGCATGTCTCCACGCAATATCACCTGCATCCCTTTGAAATATGCAAATAACTTTTTTCCATTTTCATAGCCTGTCCGTCTGCCCCTGCCATGTACCCGTCCATATACTCGGCATTCGCCGGACAATCGATCAAAGGCTGCAGAGTGCTTGCGAATCGTCCAAACCCGAAATCTCTGATATCCGTGAAAGTCCTGAAATACCATTCGTTTGATATCAATATTATTGTCAGAGTAAGAGGACGTGAGTTTGAGTGTGTTGAAGCACATTATTCTCTCCTATTTAAGGGTTGGGGAAGGATTATGAGTAATTCTAAGCATTGTATTAAAAAGAACAGATATGAGAACTCATAATGGGATTAATGCGCCCTTTAATAGGTATAGAATAACTTAAAAGCTCGTGACCAGCATCTACCCCTTAATGAGCCTACAAAATGTAAAATATTAGTTACTGGTCTCGCTCTAACAAATACTTTGAGAAAAAAAACTTTATTTGTTCATTTTAATTGATTAATTATTGTAATTCATAAATTCAATTTTTATGGTGGTATTATAATTTTTTAATCATATAATATTCAAAATAACCTCATAATCGATTTATATTAAAAAATTTGCATCACAATTAAATAGTATTTTGACCATTTGTGCAAGTTTAAACCCATTATAATATTATTTTTAAAATTATAAAAATAAAAATATCTTTATATAATATTTTAAAGAGGTTGTCACCAGTAATCCGTTCTTTCGAAAATAATGTTGCAATATTATCTTAAAATTTTTTTAATGTAAAGTAAAATGTAATTTAGAAAATTATTAATGAATGATGGTAACATGACCATTGACGGTTAGCATTATTAATAAAGACATTGAAAAAGGCACTGTGATTGGTTGTCATTTCTATATATTTACGTCGTTGATGCATTCATCAACTCCAACTCTACAAGAAAAACCAGTTTCCGAAAACCTCAAATGGATTATTGGGTTATGGTTTTTTTTGGTTCTTTGGGTAGCTTTTGCAGCTTTTTTGATGGGGTTTTGTGGGAAACCAAAAACGAAAGATAAAGGCATAATGGAAGAGGATGACGAGAAGATGATGATCAAAGGAACAGTTGTTTTAATGAAGAAAAAAGTAATGGACATGAATGATCTCGCTGCTTCGTTTCTTGATCGAGTTTATGAGCTTTTTGGCAGAGGTGTTTCTTTGCAGCTTATCAGTGCTGTTTATACCGATCCTGGTTAGTTTCTTTGTTTTATTTTTCTGGGTTTTTGAGCGTAATACAACTTAACATGCCTGCTATTATGTCACCTTTGCTTTGAAGTAATGTTCACTCTGTGTTTGTTTTAATACTTGTATCAGCCAATGAGATGCGAGGAAAGCTTGGGAAACCAGCAAATTTAGAGAAATGGATCACGAAGTTTACTCCATTAACAGCAGGGGAAATCACGTTTTCTGTCAAATTTGAATGGGATGAATCCATAGGTCTCCCTGGAGCTTTCATAATAAAGAACCGACACCATAGCCAGTTCTACCTCAAGACAGTCACCTTAGAAGATGTTCCTGGTCATGGCAGGGTTCATTTCGTTTGCAATTCCTGGGTTTATCCGACACATCGATACAATTATGATCGAGTCTTCTTCTCTAACAAGGTAACTTTGTTGTCCATTTTGCAAGCATTTTATTTGGTTTTGTTAATATTTGGGGTGATATATATATAACTTTGATGTATCTGGTTTTAGACCTACCTTCCATGCCAAATGCCTGTACCCTTGCGTAAGTATAGGGAAGAAGAGCTGGTGAATCTCAGAGGAGATGGACAAGGATCTCTCCAAGAATGGGACAGAGTTTATGACTATGATTTCTACAATGACTTGGCGATGCCGGAAAAAGGTCATGATTTTCATCGTCCAGTTATTGGAGGATCGTTGGATTATCCTTATCCCAGAAGAGGGAGAACCGGTCGGAAACCACACGTAATAGATTCGAAGACGGAGAGCAGACTGTTTCTTCTAAGCTTCAAGATTTATGTACCACGGGACGAACAGTTTAGCCTCGTGAAGTTCTCAGATTTCGTTGCCTACGCTTTGAAATCTTTGTTTCAGGTGCTTATCCCAGAGGTTGCAGAATTATGTGACAAAACCATAAATGAATTTGATTCCTTTCAAGATGTACTTGATCTTAATAAAGGTGGTATCGGACTACCAGATAATGCCACTCTTAAGAAGATAAGGGATTGTCTCCCTTGGGAGATGATCAGGGAACTTGTTCGTAACGACGGCGAGAGATTGATGAAGTTCCCGATGCCTGCTGTTATCAAAGGTATATATATTCGAGTGATAGGTTAAGTATATTTGAGTTTTCTCTTACGACATACAAATGACCCCGTCATGTGGTTACAGAGGATGAGTCTGCTTGGAGGACAGACGAAGAGTTTGCACGAGAAACACTCGCAGGCGTCAACCCAGTAATCATCAGTAGGCTGCAAGTAAAATACAACATTTTTTGTATTTCAATATCTTTTATCTCAAAAAAGTATTTATGGTCTAATCTAAATAAATCATATAACATGTATGTAGGAATTCCCCCCTGCAAGCAAGCTTGATCCTGAAGTATATGGAAACCAGAAAAGTACCATCACAAAGGAACATATTGAGAGAAACATGAATGGATTCACTGTGGAAGATGTGCTATTTCACACTTTCATCTGTTTTTTGCTAGTTTGTAATGTTTCTTTCTAGATTACTAATTGGTCTTTTTTGATTCAGGCTCTAGAACACAACAGATTGTTTATATTGAACCATCATGATGCCTTGATGCCTTACTTGGCAAGGATAAATTCCACTACCACAAAGACTTATGCCACAAGAACTCTGTTCTTCCTACAAAAGGATGACACGCTGAAGCCGTTGGCAATCGAGTTGAGCTTGCCGCATCCGCAAGGCAACAGCCACGGTGCTGTAAGCAAAGTTTTCACCCCGGCCGAGGATGGTGTTGGAAGTACGATCTGGCAGTTGGCTAAAGCTTATGCTGCTGTGAATGATTCTGGCTACCATCAGCTCGTTTCTCATTGGTATGATGCTGAAATGCCGATGCTTGATGCTTTATGTATTTGAAATTTAGCAACTTGTTGTCATGTTTGCAGGTTAAACACCCATGCTGTAATCGAGCCATTTATAATCGCTGCTAATAGACAGCTGAGTGTGGTTCATCCTATATATAAGCTTCTTCATCCCCATTTCCGTGATACAATGAACATAAATGCTTTGGCTCGTCAGACACTCATCAATGCCGGTGGTGTACTTGAATTAACAGTCTTTCCAGGAAAATATGCACTTGAAATGTCATCTGCTATTTACAGGAACTGGGTTTTCACTGAACAGGCTCTCCCTGTTGATCTAATTAAGAGGTAAATCTAAAGCCAAGCTATATACTGATATCTTTCATTAATAATTTAAAGCAAACGCCTTTAAACACCCTTTATTTTCAGGGGAATGGCAGTGCCGGATTCGAGCTGTCCCTATGGACTCAAATTGATGATAAACGATTACCCATACGCCGTTGATGGGTTAGAAATCTGGGCTGCCATTGAAACCTGGGTAACCGAGTACTGTTCTTTCTACTACCCATCAGATGAAACAGTTCAAAACGACACTGAAATCCAATCATGGTGGTCGGAGGTCAAAAACGAAGGCCACGGCGATTTAAGAACAGAACCATGGTTGCCGGAGATGAACACATTAGCCGATCTCACCCAAGCATGTACCATCATCATATGGATAGCTTCCGCTTTCCACGCAGCTGTCAATTTCGGACAATACCCATACGCCGGATACCTCCCAAACAGACCAACAGTCAGCCGCTGGTTCATGCCGGAACCAGGCACCAAAGAATACGACGAGCTCGAAAACGACCCAGATTTGGCTTTCTTGAAAACAATCACCGCACAGTTCCAAACTTTACTGGGTGTATCACTTATAGAAGTCTTATCAAGGCATTCAACCGATGAAATATACTTGGGGCAAAGAGATACGGCGGAATGGACCACCGACGATGAACCCTTAGCCGCATTTGAAAGATTCGGGAAGAAACTGTTGGAAATTGAGAGTAGGATTATGGAAAGAAACAATGATGGTAAATTGAAGAACAGAGTTGGACCGGTGAAGGTGCCGTATACATTATTGTATCCTAATACATCGGATTATAGCAGAGAAGGTGGGCTCACAGGGACGGGAATCCCCAATAGTATCTCGATATAAAGCTCTTTGCCATTGGCAGGCTTTGCATGGCAGGCAAGTATCGATTTATGGGAATATAATAGGTTTTTTTTTTTTTTTTTTTTTGGGTGTGTAAACTTCAACCAAAAGGTAAGTTAGAGGTCAAAGAATAAATTAGATTCATTGCTTGTGCAGAATTAGATAAATAAATAAAGGCAGTTTCTCCTTCTTTCCCTTTCATTCAGTAAGTGTTTCTCCTTCTTCCCAATGTTTTATAACTGATTGCTCTATTTTTTTTTATTGCGGTTCTTTGTGCATATGCCTCAATATTTCTCTTTTAAATTCTTATTAGGAAATTTTTTTCCTTTTAAATTACTATAAAATATAATTCTTTTGAAGATTTCATTAACTGTCGGAGAATCTCCCAAATTTTAACTCTTTTAATTTTTTATTGAGAGTTCTCAAAGAACAAAAAAGATAAATTAATCATTATTCTTCTCTTTCTCTTCTTCTTCTTATGATTATTTATTTTAATTGCTTTGTTATCATCGATTCTTATGTTTAAATTGTTGGGTTTTTTCTTGGCTAAGTTTTTAATGGGTTTGGTTTGAATTAATCTGGGTTTCCTTTAGTTTATGAAGTCATTAAAAAAATTAAACTATTTTACTTTTTTTTTATTTTTTGTAATGATAGAACTGGAATTGAAAAGCTAGGGTTTTTGGTGAGTGAATCTTCTTTTTTTTTTTTTATTTAACAGATTAATTTCTTTGGTTTTAATGTTGCTCTACAATTAGATTGTATTTTATGTTGTGTTCTGCTGTTTTATTGAATGTTCTAATCTAGCTTAATTTTTTGGATTCTAATAAGGGGGGATTATGATGCTTTGAATTGTATGCTTTAAAGTTCATTTATGTTTTTTAATGTTATGGTCACTCTTGTTATAAAGATGGGATTAATGTAGTGAATTCTAAAAAGATGTTGTATTAGTGAGTGTTAATTATGGGGATTTTGTTGTTCATCATGCTATATAAACTGGATTTCATAAATCCCATTTTCGGTTTTGCTTGTTGATGCAAATAACTTCTTTGTTGTTCATATATAATATCTTTCAAATGAATTATGAACTTTGATATCAATGAACATACAAGGGTATATACATGTTTAAAAATGGAGGCATTTTAGTTCAATGGTGATCTATTTTTTTTGTAGTAGTTACCTTGGTCGAAGCATGCTTGATCCATGTTCTGTATATTGCGATGGTTGTTAATGCTAAAGTTGAATAGCTTTTGCTTGTGGTTGTGTGATCGAGGCCCCTTCTAATTCTACTATCTACACCATCACGAATGATTCGTCCTCATTAGAAAGTTGGGACATGGTGTTAAGCTTTTTACTGCGTTTTTTGCCGATGTTACTGATATTATGCCTCGTTTTTGTTTTTCCGTTTTCTCAACAATTTGTTTTGCAACATGCACCATTATTTTCAAGCTTGTCCTATAATGGCACCATTCTTTGTTGCTCGTATATTCATTCTTGACCCGAGGTTTAGTTGGCTGTGGCAAACTTTCATTCATATGATAATGTTTTAGTACTGTTCTCTATTAGAAAGTCGGGACATAGTTTTGAGCTTTTTACTGCATTTTTTGCTGACATTTTTTATATTATGCCTCATTTTTTGTTTTCTATTTTCTCAACAACTTGTTTTTCAGCATGCACCATTCTTTCCAAGCTTGCCCATATTCCATACTTCAAAGGATCAAAATGGCACCATTCTTTGTTGCTTATATTTTTGTTCTTGACCAAGGTTTAGTGGCTGTGGCAAACTTAAGTTCATACGATAATGTTTAAGTACCACTCACCGCCGCTAATGATTCGTCCTCTACTCTCTATTAGAAAATCAGGACATATCTTTGAGCTTTTTACCGCGTTTTTGCCGATGTTACTGAAATTATGCCTCTTTTTTTTGATTTTTTTTCTTATTTTCTCAACAGTTTATTTTGCAACATGCATCATTCTTTTCGAGCTTGCCCTATAATGGCACCATTCTTTGTTGCTCATATATTTGTTTTTTACCTAGGTTTAGTTGGCTGTGGCAAACTTTTGTTCATACAATAGTGTTTTAGGACACTCATTTGCGTTTAAATTCAATCTTTCTTGGTTGTTTTTCTTTGTAGCATCAAAAGTGTTTGTTAATAATTTACATGTTTTGTTAAGCTTTCAAATGCTTGCTTACAATATGAATAATTGTTTTATTTCAGGCTCGTTGTGTACTCTTTCGGTTATGAATTAGCCCTGTTAGCCTTGAGAATCACTTCTCATTATGAACAACCAATACGGTGAAGATGGAGTAAGTTACAGAATTTGGTGACTATTCCGACCGCTAAAGTTTTACCGAGTTTAAAACATTTGATCTTCCTTTCTTTCTCTTGTAGGATGAAGCCACTGTTATGGGGTTTGAAGTGCCGAGATCACCTGATTCAAGTTATGCACTTGGATAATATTAGTTATGTGGTGTAATATTAGTTATGCACTTGGACAATGTTGTTGTTATTATGTGGTGTACTATTAATTATGCATTTGGATAATATTATTAATTTCTAGTATTAATTGTGGTTTGGAAGCTTATTTATAATTATTTAATCTTTTTTTTTTTTTAAACACAATTACAAATAACTTATTTGACTTTTGTTGCTTTCAATTTATGACGATTAATAATGTAGCTTAATAATTGAATATTATTATATATTTAATTTGATTTATTTATTTATAAATAAATCATTGCAATATATGTAAAAACAATTTAAAATATAAAAATTTATTAATATGTATATAAATTTATTAATATATGTAAAAACAACTTTTCCGGAAAAAATTTTCAGGAAATCTGCCAAACAACAAAAAATATTTTCAGTAAATCATTTTACAAAAATCATTTTCCGGAAACATTTTACTGGCAAACAAAAAGACCCTAAGTTAGAGATGTCAAAGCACTTCTGAAAAGAATAAACTAGAATTTTTAGTTTTTTCTCTCCCAAAAGCACTTTTAGTGCTTAATTACTTTTTCACCCCTCCAATAACATAGTATTTTCCCTTCTTTTTTTTCTTGGTGCTTAATTACAAATGTGTAAAATATTTAATAGTTATATTTAAATATTTAAAATATAGTTTATATATTCTAATTAAATTTTATAAGTAATTTTATTTATTACTTAAAAATATTTAAAATTTATATTTCATATATTAAAATATTAACAAGTTATAGTAATTTTTTTATATTCTTACTAAATATAATAATATTAACTAATTTAAATTTTATTTAAATGCATATTTGTTACTTGATAATAACATGTCTAAAATGGACATTTTATTTCTCAAAAGCACTTCTTGACAGCAATGCTAAACACTCAAATTTTAAGCCAAACTTTTCAAAAGCACTTCTCAAAAGCACTTTTCCACAACACTTTTCAAAAGCATTGTCAAACTAACCCTAAATTAGATTCATTGCTTGTGCAGAATTAGATAAATAAATAAATAAAGGCAGTTTCTGGATATGATCGGAGAATATAGGAAAGAGTGGTCCGAGTGGAGAGGATGACTTAGGGATGCCAACTTTATTTGGGTTTAATCCAATAATTCTAACATTATTTTTCGATTTTAAATTCTAATTATTAAATTATTTATTTGATATTTCATTATGCTATCTTCCAAAGTAAATAGTAGGATACCCATTATTCAATCTGAAACAAATATCCATAAAAATAAAATCAACTTAAACGATGGATGTATGCAAGTCTGAGAAAGAATTGCAAGTTGAGAAAGAATTATATAAAATTGTGATTCCATATTATCTAAAAAAAGGAACAGTTTTATACAACTTCTTCTCATGCAAATTAATATGGGTATAGTGAAAACAATGTTGCCGTGACAGGTCTAGTCAGTAATTCATTAATGAGATATCAATAGAGTGATCATTTTGAATCATTTTTTTAAAGGATATAGCTAAATTAATAAAAAATTAGAGTTATCAAAATAAGAATGATTTTATTTTAAGGTGAATAACAGATAATTTATCCAATTAATATGAACATCAATTTCAATTTTACTGAAAATAATAAATAAAATATAAAATCAAAATCTAAAGCTACAAAATAACAAAATGAATATATGCAAATATGTACTGAATGGGTAAAACCGTAAAAGTACTATATAAGCTTTTGTATAGATTGTATTTTGCTCATTCTACTTTAAAAAAGAAGAAGTTAAATTAGTTTTTATATGTTAGATTATTGAACAAATTGGTCATTTTTATAAAAAATAATCATTCGTTTGTACTATTAAAAATTAGCGTAACTATTGAAATAACCAGATAATGACACATGGTGTGTTACGTGTACCCTATGTTGACATATAAAAACTAATTTTTAGTAGTAAAAATGGATAAAAATTTAACAAATTACTAATTTATTCTTTAATTTAATGTAGAATTCAATTATTAATTTAATGTAGAATTGTTAAAAGATTAAATTTAAACACTTTTATATATTTTATTTTATAAATAATTTTATAATCAAAATATTATTTATATTAATTTAATATTTTTGAAGGTTATAATTATCTTTTTTTAAATTATTTACATAACTTAAACTTAAATTCTCTTCTTAAAAATACAATATACTTTATGCTTATATTTACGGTGATATATGCATCTATCTTAAAAGAATTATTTATCTCGCCAAAATAAATAATATTATTATTTTTGTTTATTTTAGTATTAAAATATTATATTATACTTTTAAATTTTTTTATGGTAAGCCAACACCTGATCCACACAGAACTAATCCAATATATACCCAATATTTAGAGTGTATGTAGTAAATGCAATTTCTTTTTCAATCTTCAAGTAAACATTTTTTTACAGTGATTAAAGTATTTTTTTCTTTGTTATTAATGTTACATGGCAACATCGTATTAAAGCAGCAAAGGATTGAATTCGAAAAAATTTGCCGGCCGAAGCTGAAACTCGCTATGAACGGTCGGCATCACCGGAAAATCTTCTTGATATGGAATGTGATGGACGCCTAAGGTGTACCATAAAACTATATCTTTGTTTTCTATCTTTCTATTCCTGCAAACGACATACCCGTATTATATATTTGTAAGTGTACACAAATTTAAAATAAATTCAACCCATTATTATTTGTTTCCATAAAATTTTGGTAGTAAAAACAACATATTTAATGTTTAGGGTTCAAGATTCAGAGCTTAAGTTCGAAGTTTTGAATTTTAGATTCGGAGTTTGAGGTTTAAGATTTAAAATTCAAAGTTTTAAATTCAACACTTTAAATAAATTTTTTTTAAAATTATGTATTAATGACATGAAAATATTTACTGAAATATTATTAAATAATTAAAAAAAGTCATGAATGAGGCTGTAAAAAAGATTCATAAAATAATTTCTTGTATTTGATCCCAAAATAATCATTACCCCTATCCCTTATAAGAAAAAAATTAAGTAAAGCTATTACCTCTGGCTCCATACGGCTAAGCCATCATCTCCACGGCTTCTATCAGCATAAAACCCACCAGCCCATCTCTCTGACTTATTGTATGCAGTCACCCAAACTTGGTATTTGGTGTAAGCGGTCCTAATTTCAGGATAATCATCGTCGGCTAACAGAGAAGTTATCGGCTGCCCCGGTATTAGTCGGTAAGCCACTTGATTTCCGACCTTTGTTTTCTTATTTGGGTTCGCAATCAACAACTCAGCTGGCTCTAAGCCAAGCCGTAACCGAGCATCCGCTTCCGTTTTAGCGGTTTCCGTAACGACCCTCCAATAGCTTTTTCTTGGAGAGGCGTTAACGTCCGTTACTCTTGTTGTTTTTGGTTTTGCCCTGATGAAGGAGTTGCTGTTACCGTCAACGTCAATATCAAGGTAATATGTGAGGTAATGGTCGTGGTTAACGGCGACGGTGTTGTCTGCTACTAACGTTCCGTAAACGTCTGCCGTTATTTGCTTCTTATTTGTGTAAGTACTGCCTTTCAGCAATAAAATCCCCGTCAAATCCACCTGAGAGACAACTAACGGTTAGCATGAAATGTTTTAATTATTTTTAATATTAAACTGAAAAAAAATATAATTAATCTATTCGAACTGAATTTATATTAACTGAATTCATATTAATTGAAAAAAGTTATGTAAATATATTTGTAAATAATTTTATATTAAAAATTAATAAAACTTTCGTTAATATTGAAGTGTCAAAGATATTGGAGTTATTTACCCCTTCTAACTTTAAAAGAATCAATTTAATCTTTCCTATTATTATTTTTTCATCTTTTTTAAGTTTTAAGTGGAATCATCTTAAAATTAAATGTTGAAGTTAACTTTTTTTTAATATTCTTGACGTTGCACATACACAAATTACCACATGAATGACACACTCACTTTTAATTAAAATTTTAAATTTTAAAAAATTCAAAAAAATTTTTAAAAATCATTAAAATTGTTTAAAAATTATTTTTTAATATCTTTTTAATTTAAAAAAATTAATTAAATGATGACAAGTCATCTACATGACAATTCACGTATATATCACATCAACAAAGTTAACACACGTTAACTATTCTATCCATTTTTAGGTAAATTGACAAAAAATACAAGTTTAAGAAATAAAATTAAGCAAAAAATTAAATGAATGACTAATTTTTTTTTTTTTTTTAAAGTTGTAAGGCTAAATAGTAATATTGAAGTTTCAAAGATATTAGAGGAATGAGAGAGAGGTAGATACTTTGACCCTTTAAAATGAAAAATTACTACTTTAGTTCTTCAAAATTTATAAAAGTTTAAATTAATATATGGTAAAACTATAATTTACCGTTAAAATGTTAAAATTTTGATTTAATCATTCTAAAAATCATAAAGATATAAGTCAATATAATGATGAAATTATAATTTAACACTCATAAAAATATATAACTTAATCTCGACCCATTCTAAAAAATTTCTAGCTTAACCATTGGATATTGGTATATTAGGTTTAAATTCCATTAGTTTTGAGTTATTTTGAGTTTATATTGTTTTTATATAACTTGTATAAAAATGTAAAAGTAAAATAAAATTGTTACTTTTAAAAAATGGATTAAATCTTTTGATAATTGTATTGATGTCGGATTAACTAATAACACTAACTCAATCAAGAACTCAAACTTACCAATTTTGATTCAAACAAGAATCCATACTTGACTCAACTCATTTTGACCATAGGAAGGCAACAACCCAAACTTGAACTGACTTGAATGTAAAACAATACAAATTTAAAATGACCCAAACCAATAACTTAAAACGATTTGAATCTTAGTGTAAAACTTGAATGATTTAAAATAGAAAAATTCAATTAACAAAGACGAAATCACCCGAAATTAAAATAACCCTCACCCTAAAACAATACTAACCTAAAATTAATCCAAATCTAAAATAATATAAAAAATTCAAAACCCGAAGTAACGCAATTT
The DNA here is from genome assembly GCA_005393395.2 of Gossypium australe. Lineage (NCBI taxonomy): Eukaryota > Viridiplantae > Streptophyta > Magnoliopsida > Malvales > Malvaceae > Gossypium > Gossypium australe. Next base: position 3,775,415 of record CM016622.1, on the reverse strand, counting down.
AAAACCAACCTAACCCGTTTGACATTGTTTTTAAAATATACAAAGTCAACCCATAAGCAGTAAAAGAGGTTTAAAATGTGAAGGTTTAAGAAGCAAACCCCAATTTTAACGGTGCCACATTGCTTGAATTCCCAGTCAAGTACGTAGTCGTAATTTCCCACGGTAGCTATCATTCTGACAACCAATGTTTTTTCTGGTTGCCCACTCCTTATCTACAAAATTCATTTCAAACAAAAAAACCTAAGCTCAATAAATATTAGGTCAAATTGTAAATGATTTTTTAAAAAAAATAATTTAATGTCTATTTTTAAAAAATTTTAACAGTTAAAAAGTCGCATAGAATACCTTACCACAGTTCCAGGGTTATTGATTTCAGCATGTCTCCACGCAATATCACCTGCATCCCTTTGAAATATGCAAATAACCTTTTCCATTTTCATAGCCTGTCCGTCTGCCCCTGCCACGTACCCGTCCATATACTCGGCATTCGCCGGACAATCGATCAATGGTTGCAGAGTGCTTGCGGATCGTCCAAACCCGAACTCTCCGATATCCATGAAAGTCCTGAAATACCATTCGCTTTCAGGGTCCATATACGGCACGAAGGTTTCGGACACATGACCCCTGTATAGAACCTGACGGTACTTCTTCATTTTCGCATCGAAAATCGAAGCTGTCGATATCACGGTCCCGGCTCGAGCATTGAATCCTACATGGAATTTCCAGTTACCCCATTTCACGTTGTTTCCTTCAATTTCGAACCCTTTTTCCGTCGCGTTATTACATGTGACCGGATCAATCTTTTTGTTCGATCGGAAATCGGTTCCCTCGGCTTTAGGTACAGGAATTCTGAATCGGTCGATGTAGTTCGTGATACGCATTGAATCAACATCGATGAATAAACTAATCCCTTCGATCGGCCTTGCGTAGACATTAACCGAGCCTCCTCGATAGTAACATGTGATCCGAAGAGTTCGTTTTGTCACCTTTTCGCCGTACCAACCAACGGTGAGTGGCACACAAGAAACTTCGGACATGTTTAAACCCCTATTCACAATTGATTTCATGAATTTTGGGTATTGAAAAGGCAGTCTACTAGCCTTAACAAACTCATTAAAAGTAAACGGAGGGTAACCATGACCGGTATAAACACGGTTCGATTCGATCGATCCACTGGCTAAATCAACAACGAGTTCCCGTGTCTCACCTCCAGCTCGAACCACCACCTTAGCTCGTCGAAACTGAGCGTTTTTGTTTGTTTTCTTCGAAGATAACCAGCTAAGAACTTCGATTTTCTCCGGTTCTTCGAGATCAACGAAGTGATACGTAAGATTAGGAAGCGAACCGATACTCGATTTATCAACTATGAGCTTTATCTGGTTTAATTCAGTTGGGGTAAGGGGATCTAAAGGATGATGATGGAAAAGGCTCAGACTTGAACAAAATTGTAATAAAAAAGCTAAAAGAAACAAAGGAATAAAAGTCATGGATTCTGATTTATCTCCAAACAGAAACATTGGACTAAGCTGTCATGTTTTTAAGACAAAACTAAACTGTCTTGACCTATATATAAGGGAATATTTATGCATATAATAAAAAGTACCCAAAGGACAAGACTAGGTCCAACTGCTAAACTCATGGAGGGTTTGCTCACCACAAAAGCATAATATATAATCATTGCCAATTGCCAACTGCTCAATTTTCCCATTATAAAATTCCTATCCTTCGAATATTCAATGCAGACTCTTATACTTTCAACTCTTCTTTTATTATTTGTTACTCTTTACAAGTCTTCTTTCCGTCGCAAACCGTGGGTAAATGTAATATGGAGTAATTGTGTTAGGAGTTAAATTGTATTTTGTTTATTTTACTTAAAAATGGATAAATTAGTCCCTTTGCATTAGATCAAATCGTAAATCGATTATTCTGTTAAAAGTTCCGTCCATACGGTTAAAAACTGATCTCTGTCCATCAACGTCAACGTGAGGTACATGTGACACGCCATGTGTTATTATCTGATTATTACATCAATCACGCCGGTTTCTAATACTACAAATGGATAAAATTTTTAATAGAAATAATTGATTTGCTTTTTTATTTAACATACAATAACTAATTTGTACATTTTTTTAGTAAAGAGGCAAAAATGTAATTTGATTCCTATTATAAGAGGTTCCACGGTATTTTTACTGCAAAACGTGACATTCAGTTTGAAAGAACTAATTTTTTAAAATGTTGGAGGGTTTAACTAAAATTTTGAAAAAATTAAAAGATTTAATTAAAATTTCTAAAAGTTCTAAGAACGTTAATAAGAATTTTCAAAATTTTTAAATTTTCGAGGTCTCCTTACATTCTGCCCTTATCTTTTTTTCTTTTTTTTTTTTTTGAGTAAATCGGATAATTCTTTTGAGTCTCAAACTTATCTAAAACTAAATTATATCGATCCTTCAATAAATAAATAAAATATTATTAAATTAATTTTTATCCATAAAACTCGAATTCAAAACTTTATTTAAAAGATATTAAATTGCTTTTCCTTCACCTAGACTCGATCGATATCAAAGTTATAAAGTAATAATTTTAACGTGGATCACGTCATTTGCATGATGAGATTATTGTGTAATAAAAATCTTCCTTTCTAAGCGGGGCATTGCACATTGCCCCAAACTTTCAAAGGGTTACTTTGCTTGCACTAAGAGCAAGAATAACATGAATTGCTTTGCTTGATATATATTAACATGTTGTCTTTTCTTATAATATATATTATCTGCAGAATGAAACATGTGCTGTGGTCTGCAAATTACATAAGTTACTGAGCTGGATATATTTGCTGCAAAAACAAATTATTCATATAGTTGTTAATTAGCAAAGGGGGTTATTGTATTAATTAAAAATTTACAGTTGACTTGTCGATTAAATTTTAATTTGATTGGCATGGATATTATTGTCAATGAAGGATGACTTGAGTTCAAGTACGTTAAAGCGCATTATCTTTCTATTTATGAGTTAAGGAGAGACTATAAGTAATTCTAGACATTATGTCAAAAAGATCAAATATGAGAAAGTGAAATGAAGAAAATTTGATATTTAGAAAATAGGAAAAGAAAAGGTCAATATATTTAAAATATCTTTTAAGTTACTACAATTATACTTTTATATTTTTTAAGTGTAAATTAAATTATTAATAAATTACGTTTTGAACAAGTAGTTTTAAAAAAGTCATAAAATCATCATTAAATTTTTTAAAATTTAAATCACTAGAAAAATACATTTTTTAGATTCGCTGCTGTATAATTAATTTATACTGCTTGATAAACACTCACTCTCTTCTTGTACTCCCAAACATATTGTTTCCTTCCTTTCCTTTTAGATTTCTCCTTTCCTTTCTTTCAAGTTTCACCATTTTTTCCCTCTTTCTCTCTCCCTTTTCCTTTATACATAATTGGTGTTAAATTACCTCACCATGTGATGCAATTATGCAAACAAATAATTGGAGCGTAACTAGGGGGTTAGCAGGGGCCCAGCTTCTCCTAAAATTAATTTTTTTATCTATAATATTTTAAAATTTAAAAATTTTAAATTAGTAAAAGTAAAATTACACTTTGACCCCTTTAAAAATGATAAAATATTGATTTAATCCTTTAAAATTTATAAAGATATAAACTATTTAAATGGTGAAATTACATGTAAAAATTTAATTTAATTTTGATTTCTCTAAAAAGAATTTCTGACTTGGCATGTAAGTTTTTTGGAGCATCATTTTTGTATAGACTAGCAAAGGTACGTGGCTTGGCCTGGTAATTTGGGCCCAATCCTTCCAAAATCTAATATCGTTGAATACCATGATTTAGTATGGTTTTTTAGGGTTAAGTACCTGTATTTTATGAGAGTTTTGGATTTAATCCCTTTATTTTAATTTGGTCATTTTAGTCTTTATATTTTTTAAAATTTAAAATTTCAGTCATCACCAATTGATAACAGTTAAATTCGTTAAATTGAGTTTTATTATTTCCAAAATTTGATGTGGTAAACATATTATTTTTACATATTATTCACTAAAAATTCGATCAATGGATTAACAAATGTTATTTGCGTCAAGATTGAAAATTCAATATTTGAAAAAGTATAGAGACTTAAAATGATGCAATTAGAGAATATTAACTAAATATTATATGCATAGTATAGGACTAGTGATTGAATTTAACCAAACATATAAGGTTTGAGTTAGGACTAAAATTTCAAATTTTAAAAAAGTAGAAAGATTAAAATTGACCAATTAAATGACTAAAATTAATCAAAATTAAAATACATGAACTAAATCTACAACGTTTAAAAAATATAGGGACTAATTTGACCACAAAATTTTCTTTTGTTTTATAGTAATGATGGGAAACGAGTTGGACCTATTTTCAGCTCAAAATTCATTTATAACATTATTGGATGAATAGAATTATTAACGGTATTCGTTGTTAAACTATTATCACGAATTATACACGTAAGTTGAATTCCAAATAATAAGATTATCTAAGCTAGAAATGAGCAAAGAAAGTTAAATATTTTCAATGTTTTATGTATTTGAAAGATGATTTTCTTATATTTATATTTAAACGTTTTTTAAATAAGATTTCAAATAATGTAATCCGTCACGTAGATAAAGTGGCAAGCCTTGATCTTAAAAGTGGTATATATGTTTTTTTATCTCTTCGAAATTTATGAAATCATATATTAGTATAATGATAAAAGTTACACATTAGTTCTTCAAAATTTATGATTATGTGACGAAGTAACTGGACGTAATCATTGGTCGAGCTAGGTCCAGGTCGGGCCGATGCTAAATATTAGGTGCGTTTTTTGGCCTAATCTGAAAAAATAGACCTAAAATTTCGTCTAAGCTTGACCCGATCCGCCGGTATAAAATTTTTATATTATTTTTAATATAAAAATTTAAAAAAATAATATATCAAATAAACTAAAATATTATAATAAATATTTATATATTTAAAAAAATTATAGTTAAATTGAGACAGTATCCAAACATTATTTAAGTCTAAAAATAACAAATTGAGCATCATGGTAGAAATTCAAGTTTTGATATAAGGAATGCATTTAAAATTGGGTGATAATTCTAAGAATGAGGGTGGATTTGGATGGGCGGTGCGTTTACCTGCGGTTAGTGTAAAAATTGCGGTGCGATGAAATTAGATACTGTAACGATACTACATCGTGAGACAAAAAGTAAGCTAAACGCACCGCACCGTACTCAATCGCCTATTCAAACCCATTCTGAGCGGAGAAGTAATAATGAAATAAATAGGTTGCCCCCTCATTTCTGCTCTTACCTAACTCTGTTTACATGGTCAATCTTTATAAGGTTAGGTTTCAATAAAGAGCAGAGCAGTGTAGTTGAATTATTATTCATTTAATAAAAAATATTTTACTATAACCTGAATTAAAATTAAAAAACTCCTTTGTTAGTGTAGGAAATAATTTATGATATTATAATATTTTATATTTAAACGTCTGAGTTGGAATTTGAGAAGCTTTATATCGCATAGATTTTAATCGAAGAAAACTATAAAAAAGGAAAAATAGAAAAAGAAAAAGTGAGTAGTCTAGGAAACTCTAGAATGTAAAGCAAAGCTCCAACCCATTGTGTAGTTTCCAAGTGCTTAAAACTCTCAACACTTCTCGCCTCTTCTACTCTCTTCATTTCTATTTCTTTGCCACCTTCTCCACCTCTCTACAATTCAACATTCTCTTAAAAACAAATCCCAATCCTAATCCTAATCTTGCTTCCTGTTTTTTTGTTTTTTTTTTGGCAGTTGCTTTTATCAGGTTTGCATTTTTCTATGCTCTTTCTCTCTGCTTATTGATTCCATAGACCTTCCTCTGTTTTCGGCCTTTTTTCTTTTCAATGCATCATGGAATTATTGGATTTTGGATTGTTGTTCTTCTTGTTATCTTTGAATGTCGAAGAAGTAAAGCATTTAGTTTCTTTACTTGGGTCGATTTTGGTTTTTGATTTTTCATGCTAAAGTTGACGGCTTGATGCTACTTTGGTCCTGGGTTTGTATTGAAAATTCGAGAACTTGGTGTTAAAGTGATATTTTAATGGATGATTAACCTTTTTTTTTTATTTAGGAAATTTCATTCTTGGGGTTTTATGATTCTAATGGCTTTGAATGGAAATATTGAAGTTAAGCTTAAGCTTTATGATTTACGAAAGAAACAACCACTGATTTTCTTTATTCATTTTAAGGTGAACAATTTGACTGTGAGTTTTATGTTGATGGTGGGGTTTTGAGGTTTTTAGCTTAGAAATATCTCGGGCTTGCTAAATTTTGACTGTTAATGTGAAATGATAGAACATTTCAAGTGTTTGTAAAAAGACCTAAATGAATGATTGTTTGTATAATTCTATAGTTTATATACCATGCTGCGTTGGAGACTAAAATGGTTGTCTAATTGTTGCTCGTGGGTTCTTAAAATGGGATGTTCACTAGACATGGATATTTTTCCATGGAAGTTTATTGTTATGCTTTTAAACTGGGTAACACATTCATAATAGTGTACGTTTTTAAGAATCTTTTTTAGGTACTCTGTTTCATCTGTTTGTCAACTTCATATTGTTTGCTATGGTTGTTTTTCTACCAGTTGTTTATGGATGCTAGAAGGTTTAATTTATTGATCATGAATAGTATGCTGATAAATGACATTGATGTTTAATTGTTTTGCCAGTTTGAAGAAATGGCTGAACCAGCGTACACCGTGGCATCTGACAGCGAAACAACAGGGGAGGAGAAATCTTCATCTGCTTTTCCAGAAATTGCAATTGGAATTGATATTGGAACTTCACAATGCAGCGTCGCGGTCTGGAATGGCTCACAAGTGGAGCTTCTGAAGAATACTAGGAACCAGAAGTTAATGCGTTCTTATGTCACTTTCAAAGATGATATTCCTTCAGGTGGAGTGAGCTATCAACTTTCTCATGAGCATGAAATGTTATCTGGAGCTGTTATCTTCAACATGAAGCGACTGATTGGAAGGGTTGATACCGACCCAGTTGTTCACTCAAGCAAAAGCCTTCCTTTTCTGGTTCAGACATTGGACATCGGTGTTCGTCCGTTTATTGCAGCCTTGGTGAACAATGTTTGGAGATCCACTACGCCTGAAGAAGTTCTTGCTATATTTCTGGTTGAGTTAAGAGTCATGGCCGAATCTCAATTGAAGCGGCCTATAAGAAATGTCGTTTTGTCCATTCCAGTTTCATTTAGTCGGTTTCAGTTGACTCGAATTGAACGAGCTTGTGCTATGGCTGGTCTTCATGTTCTTAGATTGATGCCTGAACCAACAGCGGTGGCATTACTATATGCACAGCAGCAGCAGCAGATGATACATGACAATATGGGCAGTGGAAGTGAAAAGATCGCTCTCATCTTTAATATGGGCGCAGGGTATAGTGATGCTGCTGTAACAGCTACAGCTGGGGGAGTTTCTCAGATAAAAGCCTTAGCTGGAATGGCAACCGGAGGAGAAGACTTCCTTCAGAACATGATGCGCCATCTCTTGCCGAATTTTGATAACCTCTTCTCAAGCCGTGGAATTAATGAGATCAAGTCAATGGGGTTACTTCGAGTTGCAACTCAAGATGTCATACACAAGCTCTCTTTTGAAGAAAGTGTGCAAATTGATGTAGATTTGGGTAACGGGTTGAGAATATGTAAGCAGGTGAGCCGGGAAGAATTCGAAGAGGTAAACCAGAAGATATTTGAGAAGTGTGAGAGTCTCATAATCCAGTGCTTACATGATGCAAAGGTAGAGGCAGATGATCTGACTGACGTAATAGTTGTGGGTGGCTGTTCTCATATTCCAAAAATAAAAAATCTTGTCAAGAGTGTATGTAAAAGAGAACTTTACAAAGGTATGAACCCACTTGAAGCAGCAGTCTGCGGTACAGCTCTGGAGGGAGCAGTAGCTTCGGGCATCAGTGATCCTTTTGGCAACTTGGACCTGTTAACCATTCAAGCCACACCTCTTGGAATAGGGATACGTGCTAATGGGAATTCATTTGTGCCCATTATACCTAGAAACACTACAATGCCTGCTCGCAAAGAACTGGTCTTCACAACCATCAATGATAACCAGACTGAGGTATTGATAATTGTCCATGAGGGTGAAACAGAGAAGGCAGACGAGAATCATCTGCTTGGCTATTTCAAGATTAGTGGAATTCCACCGGCACCTAAAGGAGTTCCAGAGATAAATGTCTGCATGGATATTAATGCATCAAACGTGCTGAGAGTTTTGGCTGGAGTCATAATGCCGGGTTCTCAACAACCTGTAGTTCCCGTAATGGAAGTAAGGATGCCGACTGTTGATGATGGGCACGGTTGGTGTGCAGAAGCACTGCATAGAGCATATGGGTCTACTCTAGACTTGATGACAGTCCAGAAGAAATAAAACTCGATGCTCCCTTCATCACATTTTACTTGAATGTTGTATGTTTTTTTCTTCCATTAGAGAATCAGTCTTCAGCAACAGTTCGTTGTAATGTGTTTTTTTCTTCTTCAGCAACAGTTCGTTGTAATGTGTTTTTTTCTTACTTGCATATATATGTATATGTATATAGTTGCATGCATGTGAGCTTGGTCTAATGAAATAAAGCATGTAGCAGCAACTACTTTGGTGCTGTCTATGTATCCTAAAATGAAAGCATTTCTGACTCAAAAAGTTGTCTGTTTTATTTTTTTGGTGAAAAAAAGATGCATTAAAAGTCAATTACAAGAAGTAGTCATTAGCTTTGTCAGCTTAAAGTAAATCTAAAGTTTCTTTGGGGGCCTCAGTAAAAACCTGTAGGTTTGACTTCCAGTTCAGTCTCAATTTAGCAAGGTAATCGCCTACCATATTCATATTTCTTGGGACATATTTGATATTCCATTCCCCTACCGATTGTATGATGCGCTTAGTTCTTCTGAGAACAACAATTCTGAAGTCTTCCGTGTTTAAGGCAGATAAGTTTTGTACAACTTCTAGGTTATCAGATGTAATGGCGATCCGTCTAAATCCTTTGTTTAAAAGGATAAGAATGCCATCCATGATGCCCCAGAGTTCAGCTTCAATTGATGAACAAACCCTTAAGAAACGGTTGAAGCCCATTATCCAATTTCCTTCATAATCTCGAACCACGCCTCTTGCCGCAGCGGTTCCGATCTTACTGCTTACTGCCCCATCTGTGGATAAGTACACCCAATTACCATTTGAGTTATTGAGGGTATTAGAATTTTGATAGGTATTCTTATGGACGTCTCGAAGTGATTCATATTGTCGAGCCCAACAGCTGGAGACTTTCACTACTTCAGTAGCTGACCAGGAAATATTCTGGAAGATGAGCAGGTTCCTATTTTTCCATATACGCCACGCGATCAATCCAAACAGGCACGACCAGGTGAGACCACTTCCCTGCAATCTTTTATGAAAACATAGGTTAAGGGTAAGCTAATCTCGAAAAGAAGCAGAGTAAAACCTTTGTTTTAGCTGATTAGGTATCACAAGCGTCTACACTTCTTTCGTAGCCGGGCAGTCTCGAAGAACGTGATTCAAATCCTTAATGCCTTGTCCACAAGTAAGACAGTAGCTGCTATAGCTGATCCCTCTTCTGGCTCGTTCAGAATTTGTAAGGAGTCTTTGTTTAAAAGTCAACCAAAGGAACATTCTTACTCGTTGTGGACCTTGGTACTTCCATGGTAGCTTCCAATACTCGTCATGAGGGTGCCACGTATCCTCTTTCAAAGACCAATAAGCGCTGCAGACTGAAAATATTCCTGTTGCTGAACTTGCCCATATCACTCTATCTGCTCTAGAATCTGGATGGGGAGGAGGAATACTGGTACTCCGATTAATAACCTCTTCAGGAACCCAGGCACGAAACAAGTCTATATTCCAGCTTCCATCAATATTAACCATCTCCCTAACACAACAATCCAAATTAAGGTTAGAAAAAGATGAAATTTTGGAAATTAAAGGGCCCATACCTGGAATCCAAGGGTCTTTCCAACACCGAACATCAGCCCCATCTCCTATAGACCAAATTAAATTTTCACGAATAGTAGGCCATAATTTAGAGAGAGACCTCCATAAGTGAGAACTCTAATTTTTACTAATAGTCTCTGGTAGATGACTTTTCCAACCATATTTGGATCGAAGGACACGTACCCAAAGGATATCACTTTTAGACACCAAACTAAACCCTATCTTCATGAAGAAGGACGAGTTTTGATCATTCAGCTGCCTGAGGCCTAGACCTCCACGAGCCCTTGGCTGACAAATATTGTCCCATCCAACTAAGGCCATTTTAGAATTCCTTTCAGTGCTCCCCCAGATAAACTGTCTGACCAGTCTTTCAATAGCATCACAAACTCCCTTCGGGATCATCATTGTTTGCATAAAATAAGTAGGGATGGAAAGAAGTACCGATTAAGCTAGCGTAATTCTTCCTGCAAAGGATAATTTCCTGGCATCCCAACTATTCAGATTCCTTCTAATCTTGTCCACAATGAAATTTAAAGTATTTTTGGTGACCCTGTCGTGCAGAAGGGGAACTCCTAAGTATTTGCCAAGATTTTGAACTTCCTGAAATCCAAACAGTTGGCTGATTTGATTGCGAGTTTCTGCTTCAGTGCTCTTTGAATAGAAAATATTACTCTTTCCAGTACTGATTTTATGTCCGGAAGTTTCACAGAAAAGAGAGAGGATGCTTTTCAGTAAGCGAGCTTGGTCAATCTGGGCTTTACAGAAAATCACCAAATCATCAGCGAAAAATAAATGAGAGATCGGGGGGCCAAAGCGAGATAGCCGAATAGGGTCCCAGGTACCAACTTCTATTTCAGAGTGGATGGAATGTCCCAACCACTCCATGCAGAGTACAAAGAGATAGGGTGACAGAGGACAACCCTGTCGTATGCCTCTATTTGGTTTGAACTTCTGAGTAGGCACTCTATTCCAAGGGACTTGCATGGTGGAGGAAGAAATAGCTGACATGATCACATTACGCAAGAATAATGGAATCCCAGCTGCAGATAACGAAGCATTAATAAAGTCCCAACTAACTCTGTCATAAGCTTTCTCCAGATCCAGTTTAACAGCCATCCACTTCCTTCCTTTTCGGTTGCACCTCATAGAGTGAATAACTTCCTGAGCTAGGATAATGTTATCAACGATGTTCCGGCCTGCTATGAAGCCAGCTTGTTCTTGGGATATCAATTTGGGAAAGATTACCTTAAACCTGTTCGCTATCACTTTCATCACCAGTTTGTAAAGAACAGAACATAAGCTAATGGGTCGAAATTGACTAAAATCTTCTGGACTTTCTTTTTTGGGGATAAGCACAATCAACGTATTATTTAACTCGGCCTCAATCGGTCTCCCATCGAAAACGCCTTTGACCCACTGGCATACATCATTTCCAAGTATATCCCACTGGCTTTGAAAGAAGAGCGCATGATATCCGTCACTGCCAGGGGCTTTTAGAGGGGCCATATCGAATATCGCCCTTTTGATCTCTTCATTCGAGATAGTAGCTTCTAAAAACATGATCTCTGAGGGCTTAAGACAAGGGAAGCCATTATTGGAAGTAATTCTCGAAACCGTTGGAGCCTCACCATATAGTTTCCTAGAAAATTCTACCGCCTTATTCTGTAAAATATTTTGATCTGAGCACCAATCTCCATTGTCCACACGAAGAGACATAATACGATTGAATTTCCTTCTCTTAACCGTACGACTATGAAAAAAATTGGTGTTCCTGTCTCCCAATTGCAACCAGTCACATTGAGCCTTCTGTCTCCAAAGTAAATCTTCATGATCAAGAACATTTTCCAGTTCATCCTGAATTTTTTCCTCTTTTTTAATAAGGTGATTAGAGGTGGAGATCTCTAAGGCTTTTTGAATGTTGTTGAGTGATCTCATGAGACTCCGTTTGCGATTTCCCAACAAACCATAAACATCCCTGTTCCAATCTTTGACAAGAGAAGTAAAATTAATTAAGGAATCAGTCATATTACCTTTAAACTCCCACTTGTCTTTGACAAAATTGGAAAAGTTATTATGCTTCGTCCATCCTGCTAAGAATCTAAAGAGTCTGCCTTTAGGAGTGAGTATGTTCGGCTTAGTGATTAAAAGAAGAGGACAGTGATCCGACTTGATACGGGTGAGATGGTGAACCAGGTTTTGCGGAAAAGTGGCTATCCAAGCATCATTAACTAATGCTCGATCCAATCTGATGTGTATGAAGGTCCATTGAACCCCAAGTCCTGTAATTCACACGAGTCAACGAAATTCCTGAAAAAATTACAACGCATACCTATAGTAGACGGGCTCTTCTTATTAGCAGGAGATAGGATAGCGTTGAAGTCTCCCATAATTAACCATGGCGTGGAATTAGTAGGAGCCACCGATTGTAAATCTTCCCAGAGATTCTTCCTTTTTTATTTTATCTGGACTACCATACACAAAGGAGATAAAAACAGATTTATTGGGAATATAATTATCAACATGTAAAAAGATAAATTGTGGGTGATTTCGAATTATTTTAATTTGAATAGAGTCATTCCATCCTACCCAAATACCTCCAGAGAAACCCACAGCTTCAACCCGATGAGAATAATTAAACCCCAGTTTTCCTATTATGCAGTTGGCCTTATTGCCGCTTACTCTTGGTTCCACCAGACAAATAATGTCCGGCCTATGTTCCTCGTTATACTCCGAAAGGCACGAATAAAATTCTTGCTAACACACCCTTGACAATTCCATGTAAAAATTTTGAGGTTTAAACCCATAATAATATAGAGGATATGAAGGCTAAATAAGGATAATACAAAGCACAATAAGGAATTAATAATGCCTAGTAAGAATGCAAAGCCTAATAAAGAATTAATAATGCCAAGTAAACTATTATAAAATTAAAACTTACTATCCTGGCATTTTCCTTCCTCATTTCGTCCACTCAAATTAGTGGTCTCCGCCAACTCAAAATTCATGTGTGGAAGTTCTGAAAAATTTCCAGCAATTTGCTCCATAGTCTCTTTTAAAGACACTCGGTGGGCCCCATTAATTTTGAACTTTGTGTTTTGTCCTTGAAGAAAAAGTTTGCTCCTTTTTTTTGCAACTGTTTTCCCTTTGTTATTGGTAGTTTCCCGATGGCCCAGCTTGCTGGTGGAGATGGGAGTTATGTTCTTCATGTTGCTACTGTCCTGGAAAATCAACGCCGAATGCCTTTCCGGATCCAAGCATCCTGTCTTTACTTCCACTTCGATGGTGTCAAGCGTTACTGTCATCGGAGCCTTCCCTGACTACCCCGATTCCTGCTCGTCAGATTGTTTCATTGCTTCAGTAGATGCCCGGCTTCTAGCAGCTTCCATGTTGGAGTTAGAAGTCCCTCCAAGTTAGGCTGTCGTCGCTCGGGCTGGTCTACTACATTGGCTCCAAGACCCACGTTGTTGGTCTGCTCGTTCGATCCAGGTAAATTCATGTTATAATTATGTGCCTTGGGCATAGCACCTTTTTTTATCCCTATATTCCCCATGCTGGTATGTCCCCCACTAACGTCATGTTGCCTAGTGGAGTTAGTGAAGCTTTTTCCTATTAATTCATGTTGGCCGTTGGGTGTTGATCCAGCATGTGTTTTGTCCATAATCCCATTATGAGATTCTTTCTTTTTTCCTTTTTTCTTTATTAAAATCCCTTGTATTAAGGATCCTAAAACGGGACCCATCCTGTCCATTATTCTTGCTAAAAGTGTTTTGTCCTTTTTCTCTGAAATTCCGCCTCGATTTTCTTTCCACAATCATCTAAGGGCTGAAGTTGTCGGTCTTCTTCTCCGATCTGTCTATGGGCGTACTTTGGTTCTCCGTTGCCTCTTCATGTTGATTAACAATCTTTTCTCCGATTGGAACAGAGATTCTATGTGGACATGAATTTTCTACATGTCCATAACGCCCACAATGAAAACATATTGTTGGAAGTGATTCGTATTCCACATTCTGCTTTCGGCCGTTGATCAAAATTTGAGAAACCAAAGGCTTTTCCAAGTTAACGTAAACTGCCATTCTTGCAAAATGCCCCCTAACTTTATTATCAGTATTCATATCCAGTTTGACCACCTTCCCAACCATTCATCCTATTTCTGTAATAATTTTGTGGTTGTATAAATAACTAGGCAATCCCGGAAATCTGATCCATGCCATCACAACACTTGGAAAGGCCTGTGCGGGATCAAAAGACGGCGTCCATGGTTGAACCGTCAGGTATTGGCCAAAGATGATCCAGGGTCCTTCGGACAGGGCTTTTTCGCAGTCCAACTTATTCTGAAATTTGACTAGGAAATATCCATTTTCAATGTCCATCATATGAAAAGTTGTTGAAGATCTCCATAGGTTATATAGTTTATTCTGCAAAACCGAGAAGCCAATATTACGACCAAGCAATTTTAAGATCACTGTATTCTCCATACCTTGAATAAGAAATTGGAAGATCCTATCTGAAAAGTTGATAGAAGGAACTCCATCCACAATTGACTTTTGAATATCTCCATCCAGTATATCAAAGCCTTCATCTCTTTTCGACCCGTTGAGTCCATCTTTTGGAGGTTGGCCTGTAAGTTTGTCTTTCCACGAGGTGGTTTGTTCCGATGCCAAATCTACCATCATATCACTATTCGATTCCCCATCTTCTTCTCGAAATCTAACCTTCTTTGAGGTCAATTCCTCAGTATTAGAATTTCCAAGCTCAGAGTTTCCACAGAGAAAAGACATAAAAAACTTGTTTATTGTAGTGAAACTTTAAAAATATATATTGTAAAATTTGTTGATGCTAAAATCAAACCAGACAGAGATAAAAAGTTGTCTGTTAAGCATTGCTTTTGGCTTCAAAAGTGCTTTTGATCCCAAAAGAACTTTTGAGAAGCAATGTTAAACAAAGCCTAAATTAACAGTTTATATTTTAAAAGTTTGATGATGTCGAGAATGATTTCAGAAGTGCAGCTTGAAGAGACAAAAATAAACAGAAAAATAGATCACAACTCTAAATCAGACTGAAATTCAACAATAAACTGAAGTGGCCGAACCATTTTTTTTCCTTTTTACAGTTCAATTTTTGAAAAGCTTCTCTGAAGTGGACATAGAACAGGCAAATGTGCACTGTATATACATGAGATGAAATATAGTCTAAATAGAACCTCTCTGTAAGTAGTATCCATTCTGAATTTCATTGTATTTTGGTTGAATGACGATACATAGTTGCAAGGGTTGTTCTCATCTAAGTGTTCAACTCTCTCATATGGATTGCAGATTGTTAAGTGTCATGCTTCCTAATTATGGTTTTGACCATACAACAGAAACTTTTCAACTTCTAAATGAAATTTAGTTTCTCAAATTTTATTCCTTTGACATTTGAACCCTTTAAGCTACTAAACAAAGGTTCTTTGAGTCAGACCAGACCATATTGTTCTTCTTTCATGTCTAACCTATATTCATTTATTATCATTATGGACATTGTCCTCTGTTGATTAGACAATGAACAAACTTAGAGAAAAGATTCCTTTTTTTTCTGTTAATTAGTTTACAGTTATAAAAAGAGGAATTAACACAATCAAGGAAACAATCCCTAAAAAACAGTAACTTCCTAAGAATCAGTGACTGAGATTAGTTTTTATTCACAAGGGAACTCCTAGTAATAAGGTAAGTTTTCTGTCCTTAATCTTAGGAATTCCAACACCCCCCCTCAAGCTGGAGTGTAGATGTTTATTAAACCCAGCTTGCCAATAAGTTCCTCAAACATGTTTCTGTTCAAACTTTTAGTTAACACGTCTGCAACTTGTTGTCTAGTAGGTAGGTACGTGATGCACACCTCTCCTGAGTGTAATTTTTCTTTTATAAAGTGGCGATCTATTTCCACATGTTTGGTGCGATCGTGATACACAGGATTATGTGCTATACTGACAACTGCCTGGTTGCCACAGTACATCTTCATAGGCCTGGTGTAAGGCACTTTTAGTTCCCTCATAAGTATTTGTATCCAAACTCCTTTGTATATACCATGAGATAGTTCTCGATACTCTGCCTTTGCACTGCTGCGTGCTATAACAGACCATTTTTTGCTTCTCCACGTCACGAGGTTACCCCAAACATAACTACAATAGCCACTTGTAGAGCGTCTATCTTTAATAGAACCTGCCTAATCTGCATCAGTGTAGACTTCCACATTCTGGTTGGCAGTTTTCTTGAAAAGCAGGCCTTTACTAGGAGTTCCTTTTAGATACCTTAATATTCTATATGCAGCTTCCAGGTGCTTCTCCCTCGGAGCATGCATGTACTGACTGATAACACTCACACTGAAGGCTATGTCTGGACGGGTGTGAGATAGGTAGATGAGTTTTCCTACTAGTCGTTGATATCTCCCTCTGTCGATTTCTTCTCCATCCTCATCAGTTCCCAATTTAAGGTTAAATTCCATAGGAGTTTCAACTGGTTTGTAGCCCATCAAACCAACTTCTGACAGTAGATCAAGAACATATTTCCTTTGGAAGATGGAAATACCTATTTGGGACCTTGCTACCTCCATACCAAGAAAGTATTTAAGATTCCCTAAGTTTTTAAGTTTGAACTCTGTACCAAGGAATTCTTTCAACCTCACAATTTCGCTTGAGTCATATCCTGTTAATATTATATCTTCCACATAAATGATGAGGATGCAGCATTTTCCCTTTTCCGAGTGCTTGTAGAACATGGTGTGGTCTGTCTGTCCTTGAATGTAATTTCTGCTAGTCATAACTTTTGCAAATCGGCTGAACCACGCCCGCGGAGATTGTTTCAGCCCATACAAGGGCTTATTCAACTTACACATTTGGCCCTTGCTTTCTTCAAACCTGGGTGGGAAATCCATGTACACCTCCTCATTTAATTCCCTGTTGAGGAAAGCATTCTTTACATCCAATTGAGTCAAGTGCCAATCAAGGTTGGCATCAAGAGATAGGAGGACTTGAATGGTGTTTAGCTTGGCAACCAGTGCAAACGTCTCGTCATAGTCAAGACCATAAGTTTGGGTGAAGCCCTTAGCCACAAGTTGAGCCTTGTATCGATCAATACGGCCATCGGGTTTAAATTTCGTAGTAAAGATCCATTTGCATCCTACTATTTTTTTCTTTTAGGTAGATCCGAGACTTCCCATGTTTCATTATTTTTGAGGGCCTTCATTTCTTCCATCACAGCTTGTCTCTACTCAGCTGATTCAAGAGCATCTTCTATATTTTTTTGGAGTTTTTACAGAATCGACATTAGTCACAAAAACTTTGTAAGACTTAGACAAATTTCCATAGGACACAAACCAAGAAATAGGGGTGTTGAGTGCAGCTCCTTGTGCCCTCTCACTGCAATTGGAAGATAGATGGATGGTGATGGAGGTGAGACTTCTGTTTCAGAACAGTCCTCGGTTGGGGATGCAATTGGCACCGCTGTATCAGTTTCAGGAGAACGATTCTGTCGGGAGTAAACTTGTATTTCGGGAACCTGTTTTTGCTGTTTTCCTTGATCAGGGGGCTGTTGCACTTCGGTGGTGGTATTGTTATTGGGAATGATCGTGCTAACTTCTTGCTACACAGGGGAAACAATATCTAAATCTAGGATAGCACCTTAGTTGTTAGGCTGGTTTGTGATAGTAGTGGTAGGATCATGAGATATAATGAGCAGAGTATTAAGGGTCTCATCTTCGTTGAAAGTCTCCCCCTGAAGATGAGATGCTGTAAAGTATGGTTTATTTTCAAAGAATGTAACATCTCGAGAGACAAAAATTAGGCGCAAGGTTGGTGAGTAACACTTATAGCCATTTTATGTGGAGGAATATCCAATAAAAATGCAGGTGTGGGCTCGAGGATCAAGTTTGGATTGATTTGGTTGATGGTTATGGACAAAAACTTTGCAACCGAATATTTTGGCTAGAAGATTAGAAACACGAAATAGAGGAAAGGCCTTTAGAAGGGTATTTAGAGGTGTTTGGAAATTGAGGACCTTTGATGGCATTCGGTTTATGAGATAGCAAGCAGTGAGGACAGCCTCTCCCCACAAGTATTTTGGAACATTCATGGTGAACATTATGGCTCGAGCCACAGCAAGGAGATGTCGAATTTTCTCTCAGAGATCTCGTTTTGTTAAGGAGTGTTAATAAAAGAGCTTTGGTGTATGATGCTTAAAGTATTCTCTCTCATTGTCAGTTTGGAGAGTATGTATGGTAGAGTTGAATTGGGTTCGAACCATTGAGTGAAAATTTTGGAATACTTTGGGTGTTTCAGATTTTTCTTTGAGGAGATAGACCCAACAGATCCTAGTGTGATCATCAATGAATGTTATAAACCACCTAGCCCCCGTAATATTTTTCACTCGGCTGGCTCCCCATAGGTCACTGTGGATTAATGAAAATGGTTGTGACTGGATATATGGTTTTAATGGGTATGGCACACGGGTATGTTTGGATAATTGGCAAATTTCACACTTAAAGGAATTAATACTTTTATTTCGAAATAACAGCGAAAGATGTTTATTCAAATACAAAAAATTTGGATTCCCTAACCTACGGTGCCATAACATAATCGTGTCCTCTTTTGAAGTGGATAGAGCCAATCCCCCTTGTGTGTTGTCTTTATTCCAAACATATAGTCCATCATCAACTTTAGCAGTGCCAATCATCCTCCCCGATTTCTGTTCCTGTATCACACAACCAATTGTAGAAAATTCAGCAAAAACTTTTTCATCCTTAGTAAGTTTACGGATTGAAAGTAAATTACAGGACAAGTTTGGGACATGTAGGACTTTATCGAGAGAAAAATTCTCTGTTATTTGTACTTCTCCTACTCCAACCATAGGTGAGTAAGAACCGTCAGCTATGCGAATTCGAGACTTGTTATGACAAGGGGTGTAGGTGTGAAACAACATGGAGTTACCTGTCATGTGATTGGAGGCACCCGAATCGAGTATCCAAGAGGATTGATTATTAGATTCAAAGGCAATGTTGAGGGCAGTACCTTGAGTGGCTAGAGATCCATGAGTAGTGGAAGTACCAAGTATCTTATGGAGAGTCTCAAGTTGGGTTTTGGTTAGGCGAACATCGAGAACACCATCTGCAGTAGTGGAAGATAACAGGGCAGTCTTATTATCCTTCTATTTTTTTTCAGGATAGCCATAGAGTTTGAAGCACTTTTCCTTTGTATGACCAACACAATTGCAGTGGTTAGACCATGGTCTGGTTGATCCAGAATCATTTCCAGCACGTAGATTTTGTGGCTGTGGACCTCTAGAGATGAGGGCAGAGGTCTCAGTAGGCCAGTTTTCAAGAGGTGTCACAGGTTTAGGTTCCTTTGAATCTCCCATCATGATAAGACGGGACTTTTCTTCTCTTCTAACTTCTGCAAATGCTTCACTGATGGTTGGGAGAGGTGATCTGCCCAGAATTCGGCCACGGACCTCATCTAACTCACGGTTCAGTCCTGCTAGAAACTCATAAAGACGTTCATTGTTGAGGTGAGTCATAAACTTGGTATGTTCTAAGCCCTCACCCCAATCTGCCTCATAGTACATATCCAGTTCCTGCCACAAAATTTTCAGATTATTGTAGTAGTGAATTACTTCGAGTATCCCTTGTCGGATATCCTTTAACTTAAGCTTGATCTCAAACACTTGGGAGGCGTTTCCAAGATCCAAGTAGTTTTCTTTGACTGCATCCCACATGTCTTTTACAGTTTTGAAAATGAGATAGGTGCGGCTTATATGGCCTTCCATCGAATTAATTAGCCAAGCCATTACAATTGAGTTGTTAAGTTCCCAAGTGGCATAAGTAGGGTCAGCTGTGGTTGGTCGTAGAATTTCTCCATTGATGTACCCTAATTTCCCACGACCACGAATCACCATAAGGACCGATTGAGACCATTGCAAGAAGTTCTTCCCATCTAGCCGATGATTGGTGATTATAAGGGAGGAATTAAGTTCACCTTGAGTGATTCCCTGATTGACATTTTGAGTTATTTGTGAAGTCTAAGTTTCAGACAGAGTTTCATTGACATCACCCATGAGAGGAGGACTAAACCGGAGGGATTTTTAGGAAGGGAGATTAGAGACGAATGAGCAGGATCGAATGAATCCTAGAGCTCTGATGCCATGAACAAACTTAGAGAAAAGATTCTTATTTTTCTGTTAATTAGTTTACAGTTATAAAGAGAGGAATTAACACAATTAAGGAAACAATCCCTAAAAAACAGTAACTTCCTAAGAATCAGTGACTGAGATTAGTTTTTATTCACAAGGGAACTCCTAGTAATAAGGTCTGTCCTTAATCTTAGGAATTCCAACAGACAATTTGGGAGAGGGAAATTTACATAGACATAGTTTGAACCCTGGTCACTGGGGTGTTAAGAAAGGGGCTTAATCACTGCTCCTTTATGTTATTGACCCATCACAAAGGGTGTTTAGTTCCAATGAGATATAATATGCAGCAACGCATGGAATCATATCATTGCCTATGTGGATATATGATTATATATCTAATATATAATCATGTATGATACATATCTAACTTCAAGTACGATAACCTTGAAATGCTCAACGAGACCGTTAAGAATTAGGAAGGGAGTTTTGAGCAAATTTAAGTCCTTTTTTATACCGACTCAAGAGAAGAATATCCAAGCTTTATTTATAGTATAGAAGTTGAGCAATGGAAACTCTAAAACTAAAGCAAAGCTCTATTCCATTGTATTATTTACAAGTGCTCAAACTCTCTACTCTTCTTGCCTTTTCTACTCGCTTTATTTTATTTGTTTGCCACCTTCTTCATCTCTCTCAATTTAACATTTTCTAAAAGACTCCTAATCTTGCTTACTGTTTTTTTTGCAGTTTCTTTTATCAGGTTTGCATTTCTCTTTACCCTTCTTTTCTCCTTATTGATTCAATAAAACCTCTATTTTTCTTTCTTCTTTTCAGTGCAGCATTGAATTTGTTGGTGTTTAAGACAAGGTTTAGCAAGCTGAGCAGCAAGCTTGTACAGCAAGCCTCGATGCTTGGTGAAGAGGAAAGACATAAATTGCTAAGAAAGCAAGAACAACAACGAGAAAACAAGAAAATGGAGCAGGAAATTGGATGAAAATCTAATGATTTTTCGTTAACATTAAAGTTGGCATAATGCCAATACATCTTCAGACATTAAGCAAAGGAAATCAAATAAGATTTCACCTAATACCTACCTAATGCCACTAATTTACATGGAAACTTGAAACATTTAACTTGCACATTTTAACAAAGCTGATATAATCAGCTCAATCAACATCAAGGTTACATAAAATAACAACCTAACATAGTTACAAGTGAACTAAATTTCATTACATTAACTAAGCATTACAAAAAGATCAAAATGACATAAGTTTGCACATGCAATAATAGCTCCTGCATGGCTCGATTGCATGAGCACCTTTCCTGCTGCATGAGTTGCTTATTGCTGCTGCATGGGCTGCATGGGAGGCCATATTCTAACAGAATTATCAGATTCTAGTTTCCTATTCTTCTTTCTTCTTTTCTTTGGATGTCCAAGAAATAAAGCATTTAGTCTCTTTAAGTTAGTTTTGGTTTTTATTTTCATGCTAAAGTTGACAGCTTGATGCTTCTTTGGTACTTAGGTTTTATGGGTTAGTATTGAAATTTAAGAACTTGGTTGTCAAAAAGAATTCAGTTTTATGATCTTTTGATGGATTATTAACCTTTTTTAGGGATCATTCTTGGGGTGTTATGATTTTTATTGGCTTTAATGGATGTGTTGGAAGTTAAAGCTTAAGCTTTATGGTTATGAAAGAAAGAAACAACCATTGATTTTATTTATTCATTTTAAGGTGTTGGTGGTAGAGGTTTTGAGGTTTTAGCTTTGAAGATTCTCGGGCTTTCTAAATTTTGAGTATAAATATGGAATCATAGTACATTTCATGTGTTGTAAAAAGATTTATATGTACGATTGTTTGTATTGTTTGTATAATTCTCTAGTTTACATTACCATGCTGTGTTGGAGACTAAAATGGTTGTTCAATGGTTGCTTATAGGTTCTTAAAATGAGATGTTTACTAGATATATCGTAGATTACTTTTTCATATTTTTACTTGCTGGTATTTACATTGATAATAGTTTATATTTTAAGAACCTTTTTGAGGTAATCTGTGTTTCATCTGTTTGTGAACTTGGGTTTTCATACTTGGTAAAAGGAAAGTTTAGTTTTGATAAAAGAAACGAAAGTGTACGTTCTATGGTGGTGGCATTATATACCATATGTGAACAAGGACATATAGTTTCTCTAAATTTCTTGTTATTTACAGAAATCTTTTGGGATCAAGAGAAAATGGTTGTTTTTCTATGCGGTGGCTAAGTCATCCAATTCATTCATCATGAGTGTTCTGATGGATGTTGTTGCTGTTTAGTCATTTTGCTAGTTTGAAGGAATAGCTGAACCGGCATACACCGTGGAACCAGACTGTGAAACAACAGGGGAGAAATCTTCATATGCTTCTCCAAAAATTGCAATTGGAATTGATATCGGAACTTCAGACTGCAGTGTCGCTGTTTGGAATGGCTCACAAGTGGAGCTTCTGAAGAATACTAGGAACGAGCCTTTAACTTGTTCTGATGTCCCTTTGAACGATGATATTCCTTCAGTTGGAGTGAGCTATTATCTTTCTCATGAGCATGAAAGGTTATCTGGAGCTTCTATCTCGAACATGAAGCGACTAATTGGAAGGGTTGATACTGACCGACTTGTTCAAGCAGGCAAAAACTTTCCTTTTTTTGGTTCAGACATTGGACATAGGTGGTCGTCCGTTCATTGCTGCCTTGGTGAACAATGTTTGGAAATACACTACACCTGAAGAAGTTCTTGCATTATACCTGGTTGAATTAAGAATCATGGTTGAATCTAAATTAAAGCGGCCTGTAAAAAATGTCATTTTGTGTATTCCAGTTTCATTTAGTCAGTTTCAGTTGACTCGAATTGAACGAGCTTGTACTATAGCCGGTCTCCACGTTCTTAGATTAATACCTGAACTTGCTGCTGTGGCATTACTATATGCACAGCAGTAGCAGCATATGATACATGACAATATGGACAGGGGAAGTAAAAAAGTCGCTCTCATCTTTAATATGGGTGCAGGGTATTGTGATGTTGCTATAACAGCTACAGCTGGGGGAGTTTCTCAGATAAAAGCCTTAGCTGGAAGTGCGACCGGAGGAGAAGACTTCCTTCAGAACATGATGTGCCATCTCTTACCGAATTTTGATAGCCTCTTCTCAAGCCATGAAATTAATGAGATCAGCTCAATGTGGTTACTTCGAGTTGCAACTCAATATGTCATCCACAAGCTCTCTTTTGAATAAAGTATGCAAATTGATGTAGATTTGGGCGATGGGTTGAGAATATGTAAGCAGGTGAGCCGAGAGGAATTCGAAGAGGTAAACCAGAAGATATTTAAGAAGTGTGAGAGTCTTATAATCCAGTGCTTACATGATGCAAAGGTAGAGGTAGATGATCTGACCAAAGTAATAGTCGTGGGTGGCTGTTCTTATATTCCAAAAATAAAAAATCTTGTCAAGAGTGTATGTAAAAGAGAACTTTACAAAGGAATGAACCCACTCGAAGCAGCAGTCTGCGGGACAGCTCTGCAAGGAGCAGTAACTTCAGGCATCAGTGAACCTTTGAGTGACTTGGACCCATTAACCATTCAAACCCCACCTATCGGGATACAAACTAACAGGAATTCATTTGTGTCCATTATACCTAGAAACACTACAATACCTGTTCATAAAGAACTGATTGTTACGACAGGAAATGATAACCAGAAAGAGGAATTAATAGTCATCTATGAGGGTGACGCAGAGAAGACGGAAGGGAATCATTTGCTTGGCTATTCCAAGATTGCCGAAATTCCTCCAGCACCTAAAGGAGTTCCGTAGATAAAAGTCAGCATGGATATTAATGCATCAAATGTGCTGAGTGTTTTTGCTGGATTAATAATGCCAGGTTCTCAACAACCTGTAGTTCCCATAATGGAAGTAAGGATGCTAACTGTTGATGACTGTTACGGTTGTTGTACGGAAGCACTGCATAGAGAATATTTGTCTACTCTAAACTTCATTTGATTTGAATGTTGTATGTTTTTTTGGTCCATTAGTGTTGGAGTTTTTGCATCAAAAGAAAACAAAGTGAAAGAAAACAGAATAAGGAACTTTGCAAAAGAAACTGAAATGAATTTCATCATAATCTTTCATTCAAATTTTGAACACATATATGAGAGTTACACAAGTAATTGGACAGTTAACTAATGGTTAACTGCTCCCACTTAATACATAACAAAAACTAGCTTAACTTGTACATAAAAGAAAGCTGGCATACCAGCTACTACATCAATACAAAGCAGTCAACATATCCTACTAACTTTGCTATCAAATTACAAAAGAACAAGACAAAGTTACATAGGAACAAAATAATCAAAATGTGTTGCTGCATTCGGACCAGCTCCATTTTTGCACTTTAAAACAGTGTTGCAGCTTAAGTAGAGCTTGATTTGCTGTTGTTCTTTTGTTGCAATGTAGGCCAAAGCTTAACACTCCTCCTTGGACTGTATGCAACAAACACCAATCTTTCTTTTCAAGGTTTGAAACCTGGTAGCTCTTAATGGCTTGGTCAGAATATCAGCCAATTGAGTTTCTGAGCTACAATGAACAAGGCTGACTTCCTTTGATTGCTCAGCTTCTCGAACAAAATGGAACTTAATTTTAAAATGCTTAGTCTTACCATGGAAGACTGGATTTTTAGCTATAGCAACTGCTGACTAATTATCAACCTTGATTTCAGTAGGTTGATTTTGTTCTTCATTTAAATCACACAGAAGCTTTCTAAGCCAAATGGCTTGATTAATTGATGCTGCAATTGAAATGTATTCTACTTCTGTTGTAGATTGTGCAACAGTCTGTTGTTTCTTTGAACTCCAGCTGAAAATACTTGAGCCTAAAGTGAAGAAATAACCCGATGTGCTTCTCATGTCATTAATTGAACCTGCCCAATCACTGTCAGAGTAAGCAACAAGCTTTAGCTTCTCTGCCCTTCCAAACATTACACCAGAATTAAGGGTTCCTTTAACATATCTAAGTACCCTTTTTGCAGCTTTAAAATGTGCAACATTACAATAGTGCATGAACCTTGAAAGAAGACTAACAGCATATACAATGTTTGGCCTTGTTGTAGCAAATAGAGTAGACAACCAACCAAACTTCTATATGCCTTTTCATCCACTCGATCATGCTCACTGGTGCTTGATAGCGTTTCTCCCAATGCAACAGGTGTGGTAACAGGCTTGCAATTTGACATGCAGAATTTCTTCAGCACTTTCAGTGCAAATGCTTGCCGACTTATGAAAATTCCTTGATCTTTTTGACTTACTTACATACTGAGGAAGTATGTCATTAAGCCAAGGTCAGTCATTTCGAACACTTCTTGCATCTGCTTCTTAAAATCTACAATTAGCTCATCTTTGCAGCCAATAACTAGCAAATCATCAACATATAGAGACACAATCAGCAAGGTCTCCTTTCCAGCCTTTTTAACATAAAGAGTAGGCTCACTAACACTCTTTGTGAATCCTAGCATTGCCAAATGACCATCTATCCTTTCATACCAGGCCCTTGGAGCCTGTTTTAGGCCATACAAGGCCTTCTTGAGCTTGTAGACTTTGTGTTCTTCACCAGGGATCTCAAAACCTTCAGGCTGTTCTATGAAGATTTCTTCCTTGAGAAATCCATTTAAAAATGATGATTTGACATTCAAATGATGCACCTTCTAGTGTTTTTGAGCTGCTAAGGCAAACAATAGCCTTGTTGTATCCAACCTTGCAACAGGTGCAAAGGTTTCAGAGAAATCAATCCCTAACTGTTGACTGTACCCTTTCACAATCACTCTGGCCTTGTGCTTGTTCAGAGAACCATCTGCATTGTTCTTGGTTCTGAACACCCATTTAACACCAATGATCTTTTTATTTTCAGGCCTGTTAACAAGCTCCCAAGTATCATTTTTGTGAATCATTCTCAATTCAGCATCCATAGCTTCTTGCCAGCAACTTTCTTTTACAACTTCATCATAACAAGAAGGCTCCACCATAGTCACAGTGCACCTTTCATAAATGTTTGCTAGTGTCCTGGTTCCTCTAACAGGTTCATCATCATAGCTATCTTCAACTACTCCTTTAGTTTCAGCTTGCTGCAGGTCAAGATCATTCTGATCTTCATTAAGCAGATTTGCTTCAATTCCATCCCATTTCCAACAGCTTGCTTCACTGAACTTGACATCCTTGCTCACTACAACCTTTTTAGTCAGCGGATCAAAGATTCTATATCCCTTCTTCACACTGTTATAGCCAACAAACACCCCTGGCATGGACCTCTTTTCTAACTTAGTTCTTTTCTCTGCTGGCACCAATACATAACACAAGCAGCCAAACACTTTCACATGTGAAACAGATGGTTTATGTCCAAACCAGGCTTCAAAGGGTGTTTTTCCCTCAACTGCATTTGTTGGTAGCCTATTTTGCAAGTAAACAGCTGTGTTTACTACTTCAGCCCCAAAAATATTAGGCATTTTAGACTCAAATAGAAGACACTTAGCCATATCAAGAACTGTTCTATTCTTCCTCTCACAAACACCATTTTGATGTGGTGTATAAATGGTGATTAGCTGGTGTAGAATTCCAGCTTCATCACATATCTTTTGGAACCTCTAAGATACATACTCAGTTCCATTGTCAGACCTTAAGCATTTTAGCTTACAACTAGCTTGATTTTTAGCCAAGGCTTTAAATTTGCAAAAGCAATCAACAACATCAGACTTTTTTTTTAAGAAGCTTACCCAATAGAACCTAGTACAGACATCAATGAATAGTACAAAGTACCTGCTGCCATTTAAGGAGATGGTCTTCATAGGTCCACAGATGTCTGTATGGACTAGCTAGAGTCTTTGTTGAGCTCTCCATGCTTTGTTGGCAAGGAAAAGCAATCTGGTCTATTTGCCAAGCTGACAAACCTCACACACTTCCTTCTTTGGCTCAATCTTGGACATGTCTTCCACCAAATTCATTCTTTGCAACTGACTAAGTGAATTGTAGTTCACATGCCCCGGCCTCCTATGCCATAAGGTTGCATCATCAGCCTGAGTTGTATATGCCTTTGCTTGCAGTTGATTCACATCCACAATGAAGGTTCTGTCTTGCATAGCTACTGTTGTTAACACCTGACCAGTAGCACCTTTGATCACACAAGTTTTGTCTTCAAAAATTAAGGAGTAGCCCTTCTCCAGTAGCTGACCAACACTCAGCATATTTTGGTCAATGTCAGGTACATAATGAACCTCTGAAATGGTTTTGTTTCCTGACTTGGTGTCTATCACAGCCTTACCCTTCTCTTTTGCCTCCAAGAGTTCACCATTGTCTATGCTGACTTTGGACTTAAAAGTGGTGTCCAACTCCTTGAACATGCTCTTCTTAGAAGCCATGTGATGAGTACATCCACTATCAACTAGCCAGATCTTGCTCACCTTGCTCGAGGTTGCAAAGCAGAATGCTGAGAAAACATGCTCTTTCTGCACTTCAACATCTTCAGTAGCCTGAGCTTGATTCTGATACTGTGGCTGTGCTTTTGGCTTATTTTTGCACACTTTTTCAATGTGGCCAAACTGTTTACAGCCTCTACACTGAATAGCTGGTCTATACCAATAGTATTTTTCAAAATGAGTAGTCTTTTTACAATGGAAACAAGGTGGAAACTTCTTCTTGGTAGCCTGTTTCTTTTTCTTTTCTGTCCAAGGCTTCTTACCTTTGAAATTCGAGGTTGAGCTTGAGCCCTCTCTACTTTTGGTTTAAAAAGCTCCCTCAAAGTGCTCTTCATTTCTGATAGCTCTTCTTTGCTCTTGTGCATAGAGAGCATTTATCAGCTCTGTCAAATGAATGGTTGATAGGTCCCTTGAATCCTCCAAAGAAGAAATTTTTACTTCATACTTCTCTGGTAAGGTTGTTATGACTTTCTCAACTACCCTTTGATCACTAAACTCATCCCCAAGTAGTCTTATATTGTTGACAGTAGCCATAATTCTGTCAGCATACTGCTTAATGGTTTCTGAGTCTTTCATTCTCAAATTCTCAAAGTCCCTTCTTAAATTGATTAGTTGCTGCTGCCTGGTCTTGTCTGACCCTTGAAACTCCTCCTTGAGTTTATCCCAAGCCTCCTTTGGTGTGTCACACGCCATTATCCTTGTGAAGATAATATCAGAGACTCCACTTTGAAGGCATGACATAGCCTTGTACTTCTTGGCACAGTCTTCATTATGCTGCCTGATCTGAGCAATGGTCGGGTTGGCTCTCAATGGTGCTGACTCAGTTTCATTTAGAACAACATTCCACAAGTCATTTGCCTGCAAGTATGTTCTAATTTTCACTGCCCAAATATTACAGTTTTCAACAACAAAAACAAGTGGAGGAGGTGGTGAGAAACTCATGTTTTACAGCAACCAAAAAACAACCAACAAAAACAGCTTCTGCTTCTTTGTTTCAAACACGATTAGCTTAGAAACAATGCACAACCAAGGTGTTAGAATTAAGTGACCCAAATTCTTATTTAAATAAAATACAATGGTAAAATAAAATAAAAGAAGAATCCCTATAGAATTACACTTATTTTATTTTATTTTGAATAAGGTTTTTTAAACCTTATTAAACTCCATCTATTTGATATTGATTAGAATAAGGAGTTTCAATCTTACTACTCCTATTAGAATACGGCTTTATAAGCCTATAAATAGGCATGGTCTATTCCTCTTGTAAACGATTTCGAATTCGACATAGTAAATTTTCTTCTCCTCTGCCCGTGGTTTTTCCCGAAAGGGTTTCCACGTAAAATCTGTGTGTTCTTTATTTTTATTTCTATTTTTTTCTTTGCAATATATTGTCATTACCGACGTTATATTTTTCACAAATTGGTATCAGAGCTTCTGGGTTTTCATCTCGATCACGGTAATGGCGTCATTGAAGTATGAAATTCCGCTGTTGGATCGCAACACCAGATTCGCGTTGTGGCAGATAAAGATGCAGGCAGTTCTCGCACAAATGGATTTAGAGGAAGCCCTGCTAGGGGTAGATAAGATGCCTTTGACATTGACGGAGGAAGATAAGAAGCGCAAGGATCGAAAGGCACTAACACAGTTACATCTGCATTTGTCTAATGAAATTTTGTAGGATGTGATGAAGGAGAAGACTGCCGCAGCATTATGGAAGAGGCTAGAACAAATAACGTCTTTATGCTCATCGTTTGGAGGAAGGTGCGTCTGTGCACGAACACTTAACAGTGTTTAAAGAAATTCTCTCAAACTTGGAGGCCACGGAGATTCAGTATGATAAGAAAGATCTAGGGTTGATTCTACTTTGTTCGTTTCCCCCGTCTTATTCAACCTTTAGAGACACGATTTTATATAGCCGCGAGTCTCTCACAGTTGATGAGGTTTATGATTCTTTGACCTCGTATGATAAGATGAAGCATCTTGTGGTTAAACCCGACTCCCAAGGAGAGGGTCTTATTGCTCGTGGGAGACAAGATCGGAATGCTGATGATGATCGTGGAAGGACACAGGATCGGAATCCTCGCGGTAAATCTAAAGGTAGATCAAAGTCTTCAAATAGAGGTAAAACTTGTAACTTCTGCAAGAAAAAAGGGCACATTAAATCTGAGTGCTATAAGCTATAGAACAAGATTAAAAGGGAGGCTGCGAATCAGAAGGGAAAACAACCAGAAAATTCTGGTGAAGCTGATATTGTAGAAGACTACAGTGATGGTGAACTTCTAGTCGCTTCTGTCAACAATTCTAAAGAGAGCGATGAGTGGATACTTGATTCAGGCTGCACCTTCCACATGAGTCCCAACCGGGATTGGTTTACAAATTACGAAACGGTCTCTGAAGGTGTTGTTTTGATGGGAAATAATGCTTCGTGTAAAATCGCAAGTGTTGGAACAATTAAAGTTAAGATGTTTGATGGAGTTGTCAGAACACTTAGTGACGTACGGCATGTTCCAGAATTGAAGAGAAATTTAATTTTGTTGAGTACTCTTGATTCAAAAGGGTACAAATACACAGCTGAAAGTGGGATGTTGAAGATTTCCAAAGGTTCCCTCATTGTGATGAAAGGGCAGAGAAAGAATGCCAAGTTATATGTTTTGCAGGGTTCTACTGTTATTAGTGATGCAGCTGTCGCTTCCTCTTCTTTGTCAGATGATGATATTACTAAACTTTGGCATATGCGCCTAGGGCATATGAGTGAGAATGGCATGGCAGAATTGAGCAAAAGAAGACTTCTTGATGGGCAAGGAATTTGCAAACTGAAGTTCTGTGAGCACTGTGTTTTTGGGAAGCAAAAGAGAGTTCGATTCACCAGAGAAATCCATAACACGAAGGGAATATTGGAGTATATTCATTCTGATCTGTGGGGGCCATCAAGAGTGCCTTCGAGAGGTGGAGCTAATTATATGCTAACTTTTATTGATGATTTTTCTAGAAAAGTTTGGGCATTCTTCCTGAAGCAGAAAAGCGATGTGTTTTCCGCATTTAAGTCTTGGAAAACTATGATTGAAAAACATATGGGAAAACAAATAAAATACCTCCACACAGACAATGGCTTAGAGTTTTGTTCTGATGAGTTTAATAAACTGTGTAAGTCAGAAGGAATCGTGAGACACTTGACAGTTCGTCATACTCCACAACAAAACGGCGTTGCAGAACGAATGAACAGAATGATTATGGAGAAGGTTCAATGCATGTTGTCAAATGCAAACTTACCAAAGTCGTTTTGGGCCGAAGCAGCTTCTATTGCATGTTTTTTGATCAACCGATCTCCATCCGTTGCCATTGAGAAAAAGACTCCACAAGAGGTATGGTCTGGTAATCCTGCTAATTATTCTGATTTAAAGATCTTTGGGTGTCCTGCGTATGCTCATGTTAATAATGGAAAATTGGAACCAAGATCCATTAAATGTGTTTTTCTTGGTTATAAAGCTGGTGTAAAAGGGTATAAGTTATGGTGTCCTGAAAATAGAAAAGTTGTGATTAGCAGAGATGTTGTTTTTGATGAAACTGCTATGCTACCTAACTTATCTCTTAAAGACTCTTCCAATAAAGAAAATCAAAAGCAGGTGGAGCATCAGATTAATACAGAGTCAACTCCTCAAGCCAGTACAGAGTTGCTTCTTCACCACAATACTCTATCGCCAAAACAGAACTAGAAGAGAAATTAAACCTCCAAAGAAGTATGCTGAGGCTGACCTAGTGCTTATGCTTTAAATGTGGCTGAAGATATAGATGCAAACCAAGAGCCGTCAAATTATTATGAGGCGGTTAGCTGTGAAGACTCAGAAAGGTGGATGTTTGCTATGGCAAGAGGAAATAGAATCACTCCACAAAAACAAAACATGGATCTTGTGAAACTTCCTAAAGGTAAAAAGGTTGTTCGCTGTAAATGGGTGTTTAAAAAGAAAGAAGGGACTCCAGGAGTTGAAGAACCCAGATATAAAGCAAGGCTTGTTGCAAAGGGTTACAGTCAAATTCCAGGTAAAAAGGTTGTTCGCTGTAAATGGGTGGTTTAAAAAGAAAGAAGGGACTCCAGGAGTTGAAGAACCCAGATATAAAGCAAGGCTTGTTGCAAAGGGTTACAGTCAAATTCCAGGAGTGGACTTTACAGATGTTCTCCCCAGTTGTGAAGCACAGTTCGATTCGAGCTTGCTTGGTATTGTGGCCATGCAAGATTTGGAGCTTGAGCAGTTAGATGTAAAAACTGCATTTTGCATTGAGAGCTTGAGGAAGATTTACATGCAACAACCAGAGGGTTTTACAGTCTCAGAAAAAGAGGACTATGTTTGCTTGCTGAAAAAGTCTCTTTACGGTTTGAAACAGTCACCAAGACAGTGGTACAGAGGTTTGATTCCTTTATGACTTCTCATGATTTTAAAAGAGTAGTTTTGACAGCTGTGTTACTTGAGAAAAACAGTGATGGTTTCTTTTGTGTATCTATTTCTTTATGTTGATGACATGTTGATAGCAGCAAAAGATAAAGGAGAGATAAGAAAGGTCAAAGCCCAACTAAGGAAGAATTTGAGATGAAAGATTTAGGACCAGCAAAGAAGATACTTGGTATGGAGATTCTCAGAGATAGAAAAACAGTAATTGTACCTAAGTCAGAAGGGGTACATTGAAAAAGTTCTTTTGCAGGTTCAATATGCAGAGTGCTAAGCCTGGTTAGTACTCCTTTAGTAGCCCATTTCAGACTTTCATCGGCTTTGTGTCCTCCACAAGAGATTGAGTACATGTCACATGTTCCATACTCTAGTGCAGTGGGATCTCTCATGTATATGGTTTGTTCACGTCCAGATTTATCATATGCAGTTAGTGCAGTTAGCAGATCATGGCGAATCCCGGTAAAGAACATTGGAAAGCAGTTCAGTGGATTTTAAGATACTTACGAAGTACTACTGATGTTTGCTTACAGTTTGGAAGAACTAGAGATGGAGTCATTGGGTATGTTGATGCTGATTTTGCTGGAGACCTTGATAGAAGAAGATCTCTCACTGGTTATGTCTTTACAATCGGAGGTTGTGCAATCAGTTGAAAGCTACTTTGCAACTACAGTTGCTTGTCTACCACTGAAGCTGAGTACATGGCGATTACTGAGGCTTGTAAAGAAGCTATTTGGTTGAAGGGACTCTTAGTGAGCTCAATGAAGACCTTCAAATAAGCACAGTATTTTGTGACAGTCAGAGTGCCATCTTCCTTACAAAAGATCAAATGTTCATGAGAGAACAAAACACATTGATGTTCGGTATCATTTTGTTCGTGATATTATTGCTCGTGGTGATATTGTTGTGAGCAAAATTAGTACTCATGAAAATCCTGCAGATATGATGACTAAGTCACTTCCTATAACCAAGTTTAAGCATTGCTTAGACTTGGTTGGTGTTCATTGTTGAAGTTAAACCCTTAAGGGGTTTTTATGGAAGAGGTGGAGAACTTGTTCGTTGAGAGTTCGCGATGAAGAACTTGTTCATTGAGAATTCGTGTCAAGGTGGAGATTGTTAGAATTAAGTGACCCAAATTCTTATTTAAATAAAATACAATGGTAAAATAAAATAAAAGAAGAATCCCTATAGAATTACACTTCTTTTATTTTATTTTGAATAAGGTTTTTTAAACCTTATTAAACTCCATCTATTTGATATTGATTAGAATAAGGAGTTTCAATCTTACTACTCCTATTAGAATATGGCTTTATAAGCTTATAAATAGGCATGGTCTATTCCTCTTGTAAACGATTTCGAATTCGACATAGTGAATTTTCTTCTCCTCTGCCCGTGGTTTTTCCCGAAAGGGTTTCCACGTAAAATCTGTGTGTTCTTTATTTTTATTTCTATTTTTTTTTCTTTGCGATATATTGTCATTACCGACGTTATATTTTTCACACAAGGCCCTTAAAGACAACAGGCTCTGGATACCATTTGTTGGAGTTTTTGCATCAAAAGAAAACAAAGTGAAGCAAAACAGAATAAGGAACTTTGCAAAAGAAACTGAAATGAATTTCATCATAATCTTTCATTCAAATTTTGAACACATATATGAGAGTTACACAAGTAATTGGACAGTTACCTAATGGTTAACTGCTCCCACTTAATACATAACAAAAACTAGCTTAACTTGTACATAAAAGAAAGCTGGCATACCAGCTACTACATCAATACAAATCAGTCAACATATCCTACTAACTTTGTTATCAAATTACAAAAGAACAAGGCAAAGTTACATAGGAACAAAACAATCAAAATGTGTTGCTGCATTCGGACCAGCTCCATTTCTGCACTTCAAAACAATGTTGCAGCTTAAGTTGAGCTTGATTTGCTGCTGGTCTTTTGTTGCAATGCAGGCCAAAGCTTAACAATTAGAGAATCAGTCTTTAGCAACAGTTTGTGTAATGTGTTTTTTTCTTACTTGCATATATATATATATATAGTTGCATGCATGTGAGCTTGGTATAATGAAATAAAGCATGTAGCAGCAACTTCTTTGGTGCTATCAATGTATCCTAAAATGTTGATGATGTCGAAATAGATTGACAGGAATGGTTGAGCCAACACTAAATCAACTTTTTTATGTTTCTAAAAGTTTTGATGAAGTCGTCAATAGAATGATTTCAGAAATGCAGCTTGAAGAGACGAAAGTAAACAGAATATGTTTCCAGAAATCAGAAAGTAAACAAATCACAATTCTAAATCAAACTGAAATTCAACAAAGTGAAGTGGCTGAATCATTTTTCTTTCTTTTTTGCAGTTCAATTTTTGAAAAGCTTCTCTGAAGTGGACATAGAACATGCAATATACATTACATGAGATGCAATCTAGTCTAAGTAGAACCTCCCTGTAAGTAGTTCCCAGTCTGAATTTCATTCTCTTTTGGTTGAATGATGATATTTAGTTGCAAGGGTTGCTGTCATCTAAGTGTTCTAATCTCTCATATGGATTGTAGATAGTTAAGTTTCATTGTTCCTAATTATGGTTTTGACCAGACAACAGGAACTTTTCTACATCTATATGAAATTTTCTCAAATTTTCTTCCTTTGAAGTTTGAACCCTTTAAGCTACAAAACAAGGATTCTTTGAGTCAGACCAGACCATATTGTTCTACTTTCATGTCTAACTTATATCTATTTATTATTACTATTATTATTATAATGGACATTGTCCTCTGTTGATTAGGCCATTTGGGAGAGGGGAATTACATCGACATAGTTTGAACCTTGATTATTGGGGTGTCAACAAAAGGCCTTAACCATTGTTCCCTTGTGTTGTTGACCCATCACAAAAGGTGTTTAGTTCCAATGAGATACAAAATGCAGAAACATATGGGACCGCAACAGTGCCTGCATAGATATATGATACATATCCGACTTCAAGCAAACATAACTTTGAAATGCTTAACGAGACCTGTAAGACTGAGGGAGGGAGTTTTGAGAAAATTTAAGTTCGTTTTATACCAACTCAAGAGAGGAAGATCCAAGCTTTATATATGGTATAGAAGTTGAGCAAACGAACTCTATAACGTCAAGCAAAGCGCCATTCCATTGTATTATTTGCAAGTGCTCAAATTCTCAACTCTTCTCGCCTCCACTACTCTCTTCATTCTATTTCTTTGCCACCTTCTTCATCTCTCTGCAATTCAACATTCTCTAAAAGACTCCCAATCTTGCTTACTGTTTTTTTGCAGTTTCTTTTACCAGGTTTGCATTTGTCTTTACTCTTCTCTTATCTTATTGATTCCATAGAACTTGCTCTGCTTTTCCTTCTTCTTCTTTTCAATGCAGCCTGGATTTATGAGATTCCGGTTTCTTGTTTTCTTTTAATGTCCAAGAAATAAAGCATTTTGTTTCTTTTACTGTGGATTGGTTTTGGTTTTTTAATTTCTTTTCATGCTAAAGTTGAAAGCTTGATGCTTCTTTGGTACTCAGGTTATATGAGGTAGTCTTGAAAATTCAAGAACTTGGTTGTCAAACAGAATTCAGTTTTATGGTCTTTCGATGGGTTATTAACCTTGGTTTTAGGGAGTTCCATTCTTGGGGTTTTATGGTTCTGTTGGCTTTGAATGGAAGAGTCGGAAGTTAAAGCCTAAGCTTCATGAGTTACGAAAGAAAGAAAGAAAGAAACAGTCATCGCTTTTCTATATTTATTTTAAGGTGTTCAATTGTTTTGCCAGCTTGAAGGAATGGCTGAACCGGAATACATCGTGGAATCTGAGTGCGAAACAACAGAGAAGGAGAAATCTTTATCTGCTTCTTCGGAAGTTGTGATTGGAATTGATATCGGAACTTCACACTGCAGCGTCGCTGTCTGGAATGGCTCAGAAGTGGAGCTTCTGAAGAATGCTAGGAACCAACCGTTAATTCGTTTTGATGTTCCTGTCGACAATGATATTCCTTTAGGTGAAGTGAACTATCATCTTTCTCATAAGCATGAAAGATTATCTGGAGCTTCTATCTTGAACATGAAGCGACTAATAGGAAGGATTGATACCGACCGAGTTGTTCACGCATACAAAAACTTTCCTTTTTTGGTTCAGACATTGGACATGGGTGTTCGTCCGTTCATCGCTGCCTTGGTGAACAATGTTTGGAAATCCACTACACCTGAAGAAGTTCTTGCATTATATCTAGCTGAATTAAGAATCATGGCTGAATCTAAATTGAAGCGGCGTATAAAAGACGTCGTTTTGTGCATTCCAGTTTCATTTAGTCGGTTTCAGTTGACTCGAATAGAACGAGCTTGTACTATAGCTGGTCTCCACGTTCTTAGATTGATGCCTGAACCTGCTGCTGTGGCATTACTATATGCACAGCAGCAGCAGCATATGTTACGTGACAATACGGGCAGGGTAAGTAAAAGGATCGCTCTCGTCTTTAATATGGGTGCAGGGTATTGTGATGTTGCTGTAGCAGATATAGACGGGGGAGTTACTGAGATAAAAGCCTTATCTGGAAGTGAAATCGGAGGAGAGGACCTTCTTGAGAACATGATGCGCCATCTCTTGCCGAGTTTTGATGAGCTCGATATCAAGTCAATGGGGTTACTTCGAGTTGCAATTCAAAAAGCCATTCACGAGCTCTCTTTCCAAAGAAGTGTACAAATTGATGTAGATTTGGGTAATGGGTCGAAATTATGCAAGGAGGTGAAACGGGAGGAATTCGAAGAGGTAAACAAGTTTATATTTTGCGAGTCTGAGATTCTCATAGTCCAGTGCATGCTCGATGCCGATGTTAACGTAAAGGACCTGACCGACGTAATAGTTGTCGGTGGCTGTTCTTGTATTCCGAAAATAAGACATCTTGTTGAGAATTTATGCGAACGAGAAATTTACGAAGGAATGGACCCGCTCATAGCAGCAGTCTACGGGATAGCTTTGGAAGGAGCGTTAACTTCAGGTATCAAAGATCCTTTTGGCGACGTGGACCTGTTAAACTCTCAAGTCACAACTCTCGGAATCGGGATACGAGCCAACCGGTCTGAATTTGTGCCCGTTATACCTCGAAACACTACAATGCCTGTTCATAAAGAAATGATCTTCACAACCGTCAGAGATAACCAGACCGAGGCATTGATAGTCGTCTACGAGGGTGAACCAGAGACGGAAGACGAGAATCATCTGCTCGGCTATTTCAAGATAACCGGAATTCCTCCGGCACTTGAAGGCGTTCCAGAGATAAATGTGGGCATGGATATTAATGCATCAAATGAGCTGAGTGTTTTGGCTAGAGTCATAATTCCAGGTTCTCGACAACCTGTAGTTCCCGTAATGGAATTAAAGATGCCGACCGTTGATGATGGGCACAGTTGTTGCGCCGAAGTACTGGCCAGAGCATATGGGCCTACTCTAGACTCAATGACAGTCCGAAGGAAAAATCATTCGATTTAAATGTTGCATGCATGTGTAATGAAATCAAGCATGTAGCTCGTTCGAGTGAACGTAACTTCTCTTCTTCACTACTTTTGTCAAGGATCTACAAAAACTTGTTGGAAATTATGACACATTTCCCTATTACCATATATTAGAGCGAATTTAATATAATTACATTTTTTTAACAATTTCGTTAATATATATTTTTTAACTCATAAATAAAACTATAATATGTTTTAGTGCACTTAAACTTACGTCACCCTATATTTATAATAATATTAATATTAATCGAACTAATATTCGATGATATATATAATTACATATTTTAAATAATGATTGTATTGAAGAAGAAGTTTGAAAAGCAAAAGGTTCAACTTCTTTATAAAGAGAAATCGAAGTGACATTTACAGTGAGTAAAATGCTGAGAAGAACCAATTAAATCGTTGGGTCTTTTAACTTCTTATAATGATAGGTGGAGCTCAATTACTGGGTCAGCAAGCTATGCCACTGTGACACTCTTTAAAGTCACCCAAGAGGACAGGTGTCCTATGGGGAGGGAGACTCTTGTAAATTACTTTTTTCTTTATTATT
The DNA here is from genome assembly GCA_005393395.2 of Gossypium australe. Classification (NCBI taxonomy): domain Eukaryota; kingdom Viridiplantae; phylum Streptophyta; class Magnoliopsida; order Malvales; family Malvaceae; genus Gossypium; species Gossypium australe. Next base: position 3,737,252 of record CM016622.1, on the reverse strand, counting down.
CTTTAAGGGTACATTCCACGTATAGTCATCTAACTATTAAATATTTTCATTTTAGGTATTTAAAATAAAATGTTTATATTTTAAGCACTCATGTTATTTAGTTTGATCATTTTGATCATTCCCGTAAGTTGATGTAGCAGTTAAAAAATTGGTATAATAAAAAATTTAGTTCTCAATTTTTACATATTATATCAACTTAGTCATGTTTTTTTTAAAATGTTCAAAATTTACAAATAGTCTCAATTTGATCATAATTATAAAATATTCAAAGAATATATAAATAAAAAATATTTTTAAAAATATAATAATATATTATATATAAAAATTTAAAATATTGTTGACGAGAAATAATAATATCTAAAATAAAAAATATATAAAAATACATATTTTTCAAAAAATATAATAATAAATTTAATATTAATATTAAACAAACATAATTATAATTACATATTTTTTTTATTTTCTTAAAATTAGAACCAAATTGAGAACATTTGTAAATTTTGAGAGATAAATTTTAAAATTTATGACTAAATCGATATAATATGTAAAAATTTGAGGGCTAAATTTATTATTATACTAATTTTTTAAACTATCATGTCAACTTGCATTTTGTGGTTTTGATGGGGTGAACAAAATGACCGAATTATGTAACGTGGGTGCTTAAATTATAATTTTTTTATTTTGAGTGCCTAAATTGAATTTTTTATATATATTTAAGTGACTATCTATATAATTTACCCTTTCTTTAATGAATATTAACCGACATTGAGATTTTAATTACACGGTTAGATATTTATATTTTTTATCCATAAAATTGGAAGTGGAAATAAGAAATTCCAAATTTTTAGGCTTATTTTACTTAAAATACAAGAGTTGGACCCAGAAAAAGGCAAAATGAAGCAACCCCACAATTGGAGTATTCTTCCCTATCCAAAACATTGTTTTTTTAAAGCAATAGATGAGACTGCATGTAGTGTAGGAAACTAGTAAAAAATGGGTTAGTATACTATTTGGTACTCTAGTTTAACTTTAATATTTAATTTGGTACTTGAGTTTATTTTCAATATTCAATTGGATATCTAAAAGAATTGGCATCATGTGGCCCAATAAATATTTAACATATTTGCACTAATAGGTTAGAGAATATGCTGCTAGCCCTTGTACTTCTATAGAATTTAAAATTCAATCCTTATACATTAAAAGTTAAAAATTCAATTCTCTTACTTTTTCAATTTAAAAATCCTAGTTTAATCATTATTGTCGTCAGTAATTTTTGCTAAAATTTTTCAATTTAGCATGTTTAATATCCGTCAATCATATATCATGTTACAAAGAGCAACCTAATCAACATGCTAAATTAACAAATTTTGACGAAAAATACTTATGATTTTAATGACTGGATTGAGATTTTTAAATAAAAAAGCAAAAGAATTTATTTTTTTTAACTTTTTAAGTACAATAACTAAATCTCAAATTTTGTCAAAGTACAAGAACTAACAACATATTTTAACCACTCTACTAAAAAAAACATACGTACTTAATTGGGACAAAAATAAAAGCTTAGGTACCAAATTAAATATTGAAGGCAAACTCAAATACTTAAATATGAAAAAAAAAAAACCTCTCAAGTTTCAAATTGAACATCGAAACTAAACTTGAGCACTAAATCAAAACAAAAAGATCTCAAGTACCACAATAGACATTGAAACCGAACTCGTGTGTCGAATAGTATAATAACCCAAAAAAATTGTGGCTTGAAGCATAAGTGAAGTTAGTGAGGCAAAAAATGTGGCCAAAAGAAAAGTTAAGCGGAGCTCTGAAAAACCATAGCTGATTGGTAGGGTGGCTTCTTATTCCACAAGTGAAAATAAAATAAAATAAAAATGGGGGGTTTTGACAATGACACTGCACCAACATCAAAATCAATCCATGATTGGCAAACAAGTTAGTGTAAAATTTTTATCAATAAAAGGAAAAAGAAAAGCCAAAATGTTGAACCATTAGACTTTTCTTTATACTACTTATGTAACCAAAACCCTACAGTTTTTGTTCTCAGTGACCCTTTGGGGTGCTTTTTCTTATCATAGCCACTCCTCCTTCTTCAGATGGGGTGGCTTCAATCCCTGTTTTCTCCATTGAAGAAACTCTGGTTTCGTCTCCACTCAGCTCAGAGAAAGAGTATGTTCATTAATTTCCCTTCCATCTCTCTGCATTTTTCATGGTTTTTTTTTCTTTTAAATTAATGCAGTGTTTCTCAGCAATGGGATTCTTAGATATAGATTAAATTCAACCAAATTTTTTTAACTGATTTTTTTTACAGGGAGAGGGATATACATTTTGTATGAAGATGTGAAATCTTGCCCTTGTGAAGATGTGCATGTTTTATGGTCAATACTGGTGGAATCAAATGCACCTGCTAAAACATTGAACTGATCAAGAACCCTTTTTCTGGGTATGATTTTTTCTAAAGAAGCAGATCTATTGTACATATATATATATATATATGATATATCCGTTTTCGGGTGAGTGTATTATACGAGTATGTATCCTATATGAGAAAGTTTAAGTCCTTTTTTATACTTATATTCGAATATATGCTGAATGTAAATATTAAAAATTAAAAAAATATAAGAAATTTGAATGACTCGGTATAATTATTTATGATTATTAAAGAGAATTTTCTTTTGGGTGTTGCATTGTCAATTCTCAGCAGTTAATTTCTTGTTTTCAATATCTATATTGAAGTTGACTAAAGCTTTTGAATGGATGTAATAACCTACTTAATATATTTTCATATCTTCATTTACACTAAAACAATGGGAGAAAATGGGACTGCTTTCACACAAATTTGTGTGTAGATTGGTCCACTCCAATCTTTTATGTACTTAAATCATACTTCAAACTTTTTCAAGTAACACTTTGGTACATTACAATTTTGGGGCAGAGAAAACCATTTGTAGTACTTCAACCTTGACATTTTTGGGATGTTTTGCTTAAAAACTTCAATCACTTGCTAATTGGATGTACAAGTTTTGTTTTAAAGTTTAACATATAAATAGGACAATATAACTGTATTTATTTAGAATAATGGTTAAAATTTTCATTAAGCATAAGTTTTATTCTCCTTTCCTCTCTTAATATTGTAATAATTGAAAAATATGCGTATGGAAGCGTTATAATTAAGTATGGTGAGATTAAATTTTTTGTGAAATGTATATTCAGATTTCAATCGTAATTAAGTGGTAAGGTATGAATGAAAAATTATTATTAAAAACATTAAAATTTGGTATAATAAAAATTATATTAAATTATAGAAAGATTAAATAAAAGGGAAATACAAATCAAAAGTATTGTGAATTTGCTCGCTGATCACTAGATTGAGTTTCATCACATGGTGTGGGGGATGAGGACAGGGATTCCAAACTTTTATCTTTACCTTCATGGGTTAAGTTAAATTTATATTAGGCTCCTACAAAATATTTAAACCAATTTTTTAAGCTTGGATTTAATTTGACCTGAAAAATGAGTTTATTTTTTTTTTGTTTAAATCCGACTCAATTTAAGAAAAGTAAATTCGAGTCCAATCTGACCCTCCCATATTTATTTTTTTTAGATTAATTTTTATTTTAAAAAATAAAAATATATATATTCACTAAATGCATTAAAAACGTTAAAATAAAAGTTTTTAATACATTAAAAATATATTAAAAGTATTCATATTAAAAAATATTATCATAAATATAATAAATATTTTTTATATTAAAAAACACAAATAAGTGTAATAAATATTTTATTGTATTAAATATAATTTTTTAAAATTTATATTTTGGGTTGGGAAATTTAGTTGAGTAAATTTTTTTTAAAATTTTAATAATAAGTTTAATTGTTATTGGATTAATAGTTTTATATATATATATATATATATATATATTAGAATATCATTTTTTTATAATATAACATATTTGGGTTCGACTTGGCTCAGGATAAAATATATAATATAATTTTTTTATAACATAACATTTTACTGCATTATTTGAAACACTATTTTATTATTTAACACGATTAATTTCAAATTGTTTTGTCAATATGGTTTACTACTTACAGAATAAAACTATATTATTTAACATATTTTAAACACGTGATTTATACTTTATAATCCTATTAAAAATTATTAAGATATACCAATTATAAATATTAAAAAATTCAACTTCTTCAATGTCATAAAATTTTCTTTTTCTTTTTTTAATCTCAAAGTCGTATTAATTTTATTGGTATTAATTAAAATTCCATAAGTTTTCAGAATTACAGATTACCCCTTTTAAAATTAATCAAGTATGTCAATAAGAATAACTTAAATTAATTTGATCATTCTAAACAGAAATTGTTGATACAAGTTTTCGATTAGGAGTTTAGTGATGATTCACTTGATATAGAGTGTGGACGGGGGTAAAGTCGCAAGTGATTGGGTTATAGAGTGTGGACGGGCGTAAAGTCGCAAGTGATTGGGTTGGAGGAAAAGATGTTATGAAAAACTCCATGAGAGCTCCGTTGGTGGAGGAAGAAGAACCACTTTCCTATGTTATTGAGAGTGTATATAAAGAAGGTACTTAATGGAACCTATGTAATAATACGTTATTAGTAATGTAATGTGACCAAAGCTATTATCTACCTTTTCAGTCCACCCTTAATCAAAGCTATACATAAGATTATAACTCTATATGGATCAATAGAGAACATAAGATTATAACTCTATATGGATCAATAGAGAAATTTTTGAATAAGGAGTTAACCCTTAATCAAAGCTATACATAAGATTATAACTCTATATTGATCAATAGAGAAATTTTTGAATAAGGAGTTAATGACCTAATAGGACAAATTTAAGGGGACATAAGATTGTAACACTATATGAATCAATAGAGAAATTTTTGAATAAGGAGTTAATGACCTAAAAGGACAAATTTAAGGGGATAGGTTGGGGTTAACAACCTCTTAATCTAGTGGCAAAAACATTATGTTGTAGGCATGAGATCTTTAGTTCGATCTCAAGTAATCCTATTTTTTTTTTCCAATTATAAAATATAAAATTAGATAAGAAGTGTTATATCAAAATATTATTAAGGTCCATTCTCAAATATTAGTAACTCGAGTTAGTACAACGTGGAGATACCTTACAAATCAACCGATAAGAAAATAACTTAATTTAAATCTTGAGTATAAAGGATAGATATATATATATATATATATATATATATTAATGTCCTTAATGGATCATCTCCTTCTTCTCATCTCATATTCCTTGCAATCTTATTTCTTTATTTATAAATTTTGAGAGATCAAAAATAATTTCATCATTACATTAATTTATAGTTTTATCATTTAAAAAAAATTAAAAACAAATTTATCATTTAAAGTGAGCAAAGCTGACTATCAGCCCCTTAGATTTACCCTGTACTAAAGCTAAACATTAGGTTGCAACATCAAATGAATCAACATAGAAACCTCATAAGATTACCGTGTTCGAACAATGAGTTCATGACCAAACAGGGTGAATTTAAGGGGTTAGATAGTGGGCTACGCTCACTTTAAATGACAAATTTGTTTTTAATTTCTTTTAAAAATGATAAAATTATAAATTAATGTAACGATGAAATTATCGGTAAAAGTATCATAGAGGTTTATGTACCAAGATTTAAATTGCATTTTGCCCCCTTACTCAAAAAATGAGTCAATTAGTTATTGGATATTAGATCAAATAGCTAATTGGTCATTTCAGTTTAAAATTTCATCAATTTATACTGTTAAAAATTGGTGTGGTTGACGGAACAACCGAACAATAACACGTGGTTGCCACGTGTGCCTCATACTGACGTATGATGACCAATTTTTAATAGTAGAATTAGATGAAAAATTTAACAGAATAATCAATTTGCTCTTTGATCTAATATGTAGGGATTAATTTGCTTATATTTTGAGTAGAGATGACAAAATACAATATGCAAGGGCTTCCATAGTACATTTACGTAAAATTATCTTTTAGCCCCTAACTTTTTTCACTACTTCCGCTCCCGTAATCAAGCAATAAGATCCAACCTTAAGCTCATGCCTTGACCTACGTCCACTCATCAATAGATTAACGGTATTAGGTATAATTCTAAAAGAAATTAATTTACAGAAGAAGATTGACCCAAAAATTCTACCAAAGTTAAAAAAGGCAGAATTACACTGTACAAAGGCAACTACCTCTTACATAGAAGCCAATACTCCAATACTTAAATCACTCGATATATATATCCATAGCCTACAAAAATAATAGTGGGAAATGCTTATAGAATCTAGTTTTCTACATTTCAAACAAAATTTACCCAAATATTGAAAGGTATAGCAAATAAGAATATGAAACAACTGCTACCAACATCATTATTTTACAATCAGTAGCAGACCATTCATCGAAACAATTAGACTGTTTCGACGACGGTGATGATGACTCCGGCACCGAGCTTATCGAACTTGGAACAACAAAGAAGGAAGACCTGGTACCTTTTCGATGGCGACGACACCGCTTCGAAGCTAACATGATATTGATCAAAGCCATGGTTGATAGTCTGTCTGCTACTTTTTGAGAGCCAAACGACTTGGGGGATAATATAATGTTTTATTTTGGAACAAAATGGGAATGGATTGATTGTTACTTTACTATCACAATTTATAAAGATAGGTGTGGAGGTTTGTCAAATGAAGTAGGCTTCTATGCATTTTCTAGGAAAGTTCCCATGCACTTTGATGGGGGCAAGTTCTTTGAATAATGATATGTCAATTTTTTTTAGTAATAATAAATTTAGTTTTTAATATTTGTATTTTTTTATCAATTTTAATTCTATTATTTTAGTTATTAATTTTTCATGAAAAAGTCAAATAGCTTATTTTTAATGAAAATACTGATTAAAACCTTAATTTTTAACAATTGTGGCATGATAACTTATATAGTAATTCATATATAGTTTATGTTGACATGACATTATTTATCTTATATTTCATGATAACAAATAATTTAAAATTTTTAAAAATACATTAAGTTCATCAAAATTAAAAAAAGAAGAAGCATGAATTATTTTTGAATTGTCATGTAGTTACCACTTTTAAAATTTTAAAGTTTTAGTTAGTATTTCTATTAAAATAAATAGCAACTTGAATATTCTTGAAAATTTGATGGTTTTATTCACTCTTTTTAAAAGGTCGGGTAAAATTTAACTAAAAAAAGATTAAATGTTAAATTGACAAAAGAGATAAATATTAAGGACTAAACTTATCATTGTGCCTTTTTTTAGTGTGAATGAAAGAAGCCTAAGGTAATTAATTGTCACATGTGGGAAAGAAAGCTTTAGGTAATTGAAATGATAAAGTTGAATGTTCAATCCACGTTACTTTTATTATTTATATTTGTAAAAAGAATGAATTTGTTTTAGTAATTCTGTAATTGAGTTGATATCCGTTTAAGAAATTTACTTTAAAAAATACATTAAATAATATGTTTAAGATTGCAGTTCAAATTTAAAATATTAAATTTTGAATTACATCATTCCATCAAATTAACAATCAACTTAAATGTTGAATATTAGCTCAAAATTAAAACGAGACATTTTTAAAACACACCAATCAAATTTTAAATATGTTATAGTTACCACCAACTTAACTTGTGATGTTAAAAATTAATTTTTAAAATTTTAATGATTTTTTTACAAGATGTGAAATCTAAATTTTTATGGTAGTATAAAATTTGATTAAAAAAAATTGAAATCAACTGGTTATTTCAAAACACCACGTCAAATAAAACGCCGCTGCACTTTCCTGGAAATTTCCATGTTGGAAGAAATTGATGATGAAGAAAACACGTAGCCACTAACAATTGGCTTGTGGACTTATGATTATTTATCTCTAATTTCTTAAATTAATATTATATTTATATTTAAATTAACAATAAATAAATGAAGGAAAAGTAGATTATATACAATCCAAAACTTAGTGCCATCATACGATGATTCATGTTTTACATTTTCTTTAATCATGAAAAAAGTGATTGCCCCATTTCCATTAAAAAATTATTAATGGCAAAATAGTACAAGGTCACCGTGTCTTTTATTAGTGCTTTATGTGTAAGTAAAAAAAGTCTTTAAAGAAAACAAAATAAATTAATAAACTTTTTATTAAATTCTTACTCCAACTTATTGTTAAATAAAATGATAAATTAAGTCTCTCTCTTAAAGATTTTTGTCATTGATCACGCTGATCATTAACATAAATTGGCAGACTAAATAGATAGTGACACATAACATCCTGATTTAATCTAATATTTTTCTCAAATAAATATTAAAAATCAGGAAAAAATTATAAAAAAAATAAAATTATACAAACTTATTAAGATTATAAAAACTTATAAATATTATCGAATGTAAAAAAAATTAATAAATTATAAAATTTCATGAAATTAATAAAACTTATTTAAAATTAAAAAAACATATTAGAATTTGAAAAAAAATATTAAAAATTATAAAAAAATATTAAAACTGATATAAACTTATAAAATTATTTAAAAAATCATAAAATTTTGAACATGACCAATTTGCCCGAAATTGGTAAGGGTATTTTTTTTAATATTTTTATCAAACAAAAATTCCATTATTCAACTATTAGCATATGTTAAAATGAAATATTCTAACCAATATTTTTAGAATCGAACTGATCAACTTATCGATTTATTAGTTCAACTAATCAATCCAATTCAATTAATAAAACATTAAAAAATATTGAAATATTAAAAAAAAAAGGGTCCAACTATCTGGTTTCCAAGTCAACCAATCTAATAGTTTTCTTTGGACAAGTACCTTTTTTTTTTTTTTTGGTCTAATTGGTCCAACTGAATTATCCAGTCTAGTTCAAGTTTTTATGTTTTATTTATTTATTTATATTTTTTATAAGTTTATATCAATTAATTTTTTTAATAATTTTCTGATTTCATAGAATTTTAATAGGATTTTATAAAATTTTAAACATATTTTACTAATTTTATAACTTTTTTATAATCTATTAGATTTTATATTTTTGTAATATTTTATAACTTCTTATAAGTTTATATAAATTTTTATTTTTTAATATTTAATAATTTTTTATAAATCTTATAATTTTTTAATTTTTTATGGGAAAAAACATCATATTAAACTAGAAGTTAGCACATGTCACCATTTTATTGGCTTATCAATTCTTTTTAACGGTCAACATGGTCAAAGACAAAAAATATTAATAGAGAAGCTTAAATAATTATTTTAACTAACAACCTGAGCTTAATTGAGTACAAATTTATTATAACAACTTAATTTAATTCTTTTACCTTTTCTTAAAAGTACAATAGATGGGTGAAATTATAAACCACACGATAGCGAGAAGAGTCTGAGGTGGTGTTTATATTTAAATTTGGTAATTTTTAGTCTTATATTTTCAAAAATTTTAATTTTAATTTTGACCTATTCGTTAAGTTTTATTATTTTTTAAAATTTAATGTAAATATATTATTATATATGTAATTTTATATCAGCTTATTATTTTCACATATTATTCTAAAACAAAATTAATTAATAGATTTAATGACTATCATTTGTGTTGATATTAAAATTTCGAATTTCAAAAAGTATAAAAACTAAAAATGATCTGATCAAAGAAAATAAACTAAATCTCTAATAGAATTTAACTAAACATATTTAACTGCTACAATTGGATCAAGATTGAAATTTCAAATTTGAAAAAATATAAAAATTAAAATTAATCAAATTAAAGTACAAACCCTAAATCCTCAACTTACACAAAATAGATGGACTAATAGCAATATTTAGCCTTTTCATTTTATGTCTTTATTCCGTTTGATAAATAAAATGAATTTAGATCTTTAAAGGCTTAAATATTAATTTCGCTTTTAAATTATATTGTTTTTCTTGTTTAGATACTCAAAGTGTTTTTTCTTTTCAAATGAAATATCTAATTATAATTTTTTTTTACAATTTTTAAGTAAAATGAGACTTAAATATAACTTTGGACAAAAAAAAAAAAAAAAACTTGAAGTCTTTGAGTAGAAAAGTTAGTATAGTTTGAAAGTTGATTTCATTGTTAAGCTAGAATAAAATGGGTTAATATGCAAATTTACCACTATATTTTAGATAAAAATTAAAAATTGTCACTATATTTTACTTTTGTTAATACTTGCTATTGTACTGTTGAACTAAAGATAAATTCACCATTCAACTTCAACTCTATATTGAATTTCACCACCTCACTTTTCTTTGTTTGAATTTTAAAACTAAAGGATGGTTTTTATTATTATTAAATTTTACTGTTTAATTCAAATTCAAATTAAGTTGAAGTTAAATTTAACAAAAACAATTAAATATTTTATTTAAATAAATAAAATAATTAATTAACATGACATTGAATAGTAATAAAAAATTATTATTTTTAAAATCTATTTTTAAAAAATTAACATTGAATAGTAATAATTAATTAACATGACATTGATGAAATTTTTTAGTCTCTGTACTTTTTGAATTAGTTAATTTTAATCCCTATACTTTTCAAAAATTAAAATTTTAGTCACGACCCAAATAGTAGTAGTTAAATTCAATGATTAGTCTTGTACTATGCGTAAAATCGTAGATTTAGTCCATATTCTCCAACTGGATAATTCTCAGTCCTTATACTTTTCAAATTTTGAAATTTCAATTTTGATGCAAATGATAGCCGTCAATTTATTAACTGGATTTAAGTGAGTAATATGTGAAAGTAACAAGCTGACAATGCATTATACATATGATAATATATTTGTCCAAACATATTTTAGAAATAGCATAACCTAACTTAACAAATTTAATGGTTGTTGTTTGATGAGAACTGAAATTTTTAAAAATTAAAAAGTACATAGATTAAAAATCACCAAATTAAAGTACAATGACTAAATCCACAATTTTTGTAAAGTACAGGGGCTAATATCAGAATTTAACCTAAAATCTCGTACAAGGACAACCCAAACTTGAGGATACAATTATCCTATCAACCAAACACAACCGAAAAAATACATCCCCTTTATCTACCCAAAACCCTAGTCAATATTCTTCTTCATTTCAGCTTCAGCGCCGGCGCCTTCCACTACCCCCCCCCAAGCGGAGCGGCGCTCAAAGAGTATCAGCACCTTCAAAGAAACCACAACTAAAGTAAGCCCTTAGTGCTCTTCTCCTTTTAATAAACTATTATATGCGTATATAACTACGTATAGTAATGTCTGGCTCTGTTTACTTTTTTGTGCATGCAGAGCAATGGCAGACAAGGCTGTTACCATAAGAACTCGGAAGTTCATGACCAACAGGCTCCTTTCAAGGAAACAATTCGTGGGTTATTTTTTATTTTGTTATTTCATTATGACAAGTTCTAGCTTTCATTCGTTTTTTTTTTCTCTTTCTTAGATTGCTTTATATTGTTTGTTTACTGAGAAATGTAGGAAGAGATTTGACTAAATGGGGTTTCGGTAAAAACTTGAAAGCTATCTTTTTTTTTTTTTTGCCACAGATCATAGATGTTCTTCATCCTGGAAGACCAAATGTTTCAAAGGTATTTTAATAAGTTATTTCTGTTTTTAAGGTTCGAAGTTTATTTCTGTTTAACTAGCTTAAGTATGAACTGGAACGTAGGCTGAGTTGAAGGAGAAATTGGCTAGGATGTATGAAGTAAAAGACCCAAATTCCATTTTTGTATTCAAGTTCCGTACTCACTTTGGAGGAGGGAAGTCAACTGGTTTTGGGCTTATTTATGACTCAGTTGAGAATGCAAAGAAGTATGAGCCTAAGTACCGCTTGATCAGGGTAAAATCACTGCCTTTTTTCAAAGTTTAAGCATTATCGGTTAGATTAATTACCATTTATTATTCATTTGAAGCATTTGATTTGTCTAGTTGAACAATTACTTGGTATTGTTTAGGTCTTCAAAAGTTCAAGTTTATGTATCGCATTTCATTGGAAACACTGCATTTGTTTTAGAACTTTTACGATTTGGTACCCTTAGTTTTAGATTATTCTTTTCAATTCAAAAGATTTAGATTATTCTTTCACATACACAGTTTGTGCATTGATTCTGAAGTTCTTTTCTTCCAATGATAGAACGGACTTGATACCAAGGTTGAAAAGTCTAGAAAGCAGATGAAGGAAAGGAAAAACAGGGCTAAGAAAGTCAGAGGTGTTAAGAAGGTAATTGGGGTGTTTGTTTTTTCAACTGTTCTTTCTTGAATTTATTTTGTGCATTATTTGTGACTTTGCCCACATTGCAGACCAAGGCTGGAGAGGCTGCCAAGAAGAAGTGAGATCCCCATAGATATGAACTAAGTTTCATGCAGCAATACAATCAAGCCCCTACTTATTTACCTCCATTTATATTGTTTGCCATTGAACTTCAAATGTGTAATGCTGAGTTCATTCTTGTTTTGAATATCCATTTGGATTTTTGTAGTATGGACCTACTTTACCTGTTCCTATGGAGATTTTAACTTGAAATGAATTTTTGGGGTTGGAAATTGAAACCTGAATCAGTACCATGTTTTGTTACCTAATGCTTTGAAATTTGCTTTTACCAATTATTGGTCCTTTCTTTTTCTTTGAAAGAAATATTAAAAATTAAGGTGATGTTAGAGTTATGTGTATGGTTTTTTTATCTTTTGCAAAAGAATTGTTTTTAATTGATAACCAAATGTAATTAAGTAATATTTTTAAAAATTTTATTGGACACTTTATAAAAGATAATTTTTCTTGAAAATGTTTCATTAATGTTGGTGTTATAGTGCATTAACACAATCTCAATTCTTACACAAATAATTGTTCTAACATAAAGATTTAGTATAAATATAAATATAAAATTAAAAAATGAAAAAAATTAATAAAAATATTTTTTCAAAATAAGTAAAAATTATTTTTTCTTTGGATGAAAATAAATCATATGAATGATTAAAAATTAAAGAGTAAAATTAATTTATCTCTTAAAATGGGCTTTCTATTTAGTTTTTATCCTCAGAAGATAATTTTGGAATATTAATTTAGGCATAATTTTGTTAATTTGACTGTTATTCTTTTTTTTAAGTTAAATTTGACATTCAATTTAAAAAAAAAAAAATAAATTTAACCATCAGCTTTTAAACACAACAGCTTAAGAGGACAATCCACTTGTGCTTCATGCTAATTTTTTTTACGACTTTTTTATTTTTATTTTTATAAATTTTGAATTATTTTTAATGTGACATATAAGACAAATGATATTATGTTAGTATGATATACACATGAATTGTTATATACATTGTCATGCCAACAACATTAAAAATTAATGCTTTAGTCATAATTTCCATTAAAAAAACGATTTAACTATTTTTTGAAAGGTTAAGGGCCAAATATAACTTAAAAAAGAATAATTATCAAATTAATAAAAATATATATATATAAATATTGAAACCTAAAATAATAAAGAGTTGGTGAGTTTGAATGTAGCATTACATGTAAAAGAAGAATAGATGCTATAATAGTGTATCAGGCAGGCTTATAAACTACGAAGGAGGGAACAATCCCAAGTTTTGCTGTATCAACCAACCACACATCATCCTTGGTGGTGTCATAAGGAGTAAAGCTTCTAGTCTCCATGTTATATACACCCACATTTTTGGTACTCTTCAACGCATACGAACTATTTGGGGCCGTTGATGCATATAAAAAGGCCTCGGAGTCATCTATTAAGTATATGCAATTTGGTTGACATCCACAAAAATCAGATGTCACCACAGATAATGAGCTGTTGTCACCCACAAACAAAGCACAGTTTTCTATGCTTTTCATCTCCCTCCATTCCCATGCTTCTGAATCAAACTTTAGATTCCAAACTCCGACTCCTTTTGTGTAATTATATCCTCCATGCCAATTCCACCTTTTTATTATTTCAACCATCAATAGTTCTCCTGTAGGCGACTCCACAAGATATTTCGTTTCGAAATTTTCTAACTCTACCCTATAATTTATAGGTAAATATTTGAAAAACGATCCATCAACCTCATTAAAACAAATAACGTCACCCTTATGATCAACTGCACAAAAGTGATCTCGATAGTATATAAGATCATGAAGTACGCCCCAATTATGGTTAACGTAAGTCCATTTTTCGTCTTTGCTTGGTTTGATATATGCTACGTGATGATCGGCACCAAATATAGCCATGACCATGTAATTGTCGGGGCTTGATGTCGGATTAGTAGAAAGTACAACCTTGCGAATGTGATCAAGATTACTGTATGGTGGATCCAACGGTGGAAGAGTAATGTAAGTATTTGGATCACAACCAATTTGTTTCCCGGGGACCAAACACAGTGGGTTGAATAAACGAACAACTAAATCGTCGTCCACGGTGACCAACCATCCGTTGGAAGAGCCGACAAATCGATTGACAGATGGTACTTGAAATGGCAAGGGAAAAAGCTTGTTGTCTTTGATGCTATATAGGTTCCAAACATCTTGGGCATTGAGAGGGACAATGAGCATGGGGTGCTTTAGGGACAACAAGTAGTTCATGTTCTCTGTCGCAACATCGTGCCACGCCGTGCATGTTGCACCGAATCGGAAATAGTCCGACACCGAAGCCAACCTTTGTAATATCAAATCAACAAGCTCATTAGGTAGTCCTGCCCAATCTGTAAGTAACAAAACCAAACATTATTCAAGTTACAAAGTCAGTTCTTTAAAATAATTAATAGTTTAAGAATACAATAACTCACCTGAATTCATGCTTATCTACTTTAATGAAAACTACGATAATATATGCCTTCCGCCGTAGAGAGAATTCAGTTTTGTGAGATAGCAGCTCAAATTCTTAATTATGTGTTAATACATATGCATATATATATATATATATATATATAGGTTGGAAAGAAGCGTAATTAGATCCAAACTTTAAATCTTTGATCAATTAGGATTCATTGAAATCCAAGTCGAATTTATAAACAAGAGTAATTAGACTCAAATTCCATTACATTATTGAATTAGGATTCATTGAAACTTAATTTGAATTTATAAAATATTATCTGAAATCCAACGAAAATCCTTACACAAATCTGATTTCATTAGAACAAAATCGATTAGGACTGATATTACATATATAATAACATTATATTATATAATTGTTTAAATTTAATTTTTAATAAAAGTCTAAAATATTAAACTAAAAGTAATATATATTTTAAAAATAATATAGACAAATTTAAAACATGTTTGAATTAGCCATTTATAAATATGAAAGAATTTGTGTGATATTTAGTTAAATGATTATAATTATTTATTTTAATAAGGGATATATTATCCGAATCTATAACCAACATGTCTATGTAATCTTGAAAAAAAAAATCAACCTCACAAATCAAGTGTCGGTAATAATAAAATTAACAATTAATTTAATATTTTTGAGTTACAATCTCAATGGTAATTATAATATATATAAATTATTGAAAATTTAAATATAACATTTATAATAAAACTCGAAAAATTTAAAGTTTTAAACATAGAGAAAGTGCAGTAATCATTTCTTGTTTAACTTAAATCCACAGCAAGATCTCCCACCCGCTATTTCCACGCGCTTATCCTCACGTTCGGAAGTCACACCCCTCGCTAATCATTTTATTTAATTTTCAAGAATTAAAAAAAGTTAAAAAGCCGATTAGAAAAAAAAGCGAGTCAAACGGTAAAAACAACCACCAAGGAACCAGGGTTAATGAGAGATTGCCACGTAAAGAAGCGACAGTGAAAATCGTGGGCCAGGCCTAAAGTGCAAGATCCAAACGGTGTCGTTTCATCCTGCTCCCGGCTTTGTAACAGCAAGATTTGGAGGGAAAAACGATAACGACTGATTAATTAATCAATCAACAAAAAGGAAATGTGTAAGAAATAAATAAATAAAAACTAATATTAATTAATTAATTAATTTCACAAATCAAAATTGCTTTGCTTTGTTTTTGTTTTTTTTTTTTTTCAATTTTATATATACAACGCCGTAATTACTATTTCTCTCCTTCTCTCTCTTCCTTTTCTTTTCTCTCTCTTTTTATCCTGTCGCTTTTCGCCGGAAAATTGCGTCAGCGGCCGCCGGTGAATTGCCGTCATTAAAGAAAGCGTTTTTATCTACAGCAAGGTATCATTTTCGTTCCAAGCTATTATCTCGTTTAAAAAATCTGAAATTTGTTTCTTTTTTAAATTTCATTTTGGTTTTCTGTTTCTTTGTTCTGGGAATTCTTTATAGATCTGGCGGATGGGAGGGATTTAGTTTTGTTATGTTGTTTTTACGGATATTGTTTTGAATTTGTGATGAATTTGTGGGAAAGGGTAGGAATTTAGGGTTCTGTTTTTATTTTGATGGAAGAGCGGATGAGATCTGGTGAGCATTCTGGGATTATGGTAAAGAATAGGAGCCAATCAGGATGTTTGATTATAAGGAAGAAAGGTGATGGTTTGGGTGGGGGCGGTTCTGTGGGGACCCGAAAGGTTTATGAATCTAAAAAAGAGAAGAAGAGGCCTAGGATGATTATGAGTGATTCGGGTTCTAGTGATGAACTAGTGATGCCACCTCGAAGGAGGGCTGGGCCGAAATCTCCTCATTTTTGTAGTGGTTTAGCTGTTTATGAAGAAAGTGAAATTGGTAGGAAGAGGAATAGAGAGGAGAAAATAAGGCTTAGTGAGGATGGTTTTATTGGGAGGAATGGGGAGGATTTGAGTGAGAGTGAGAGTAAGAGGAATAGATTAGATGTGTTTGACTTTGATGAGTATGACAGACTTGAAGAGGAGATGATTATGAGGAGGAACCGATTTAATTATGGTGTAGAAGAGATTGGAGATAGGAGATTGTTTGGTTCAATGCCTGCAGTTGCTCGGAGGAGTATTGAGAGAGGATGTGAGAGTGGTCCGAGCAATAATGCCTTTCTTCAGAAGAAGAAGAAGAAGAAGAAGAAGAAGAAGAAGAAGAAAAATGATTTGTACTTTGATAAGAGTGATGGGATGAGCTGGGGTGATCATGATGATATCAGGAACAAGTTTAGGAAGGATAGGGATGGTGGTCGGCTGCATTACCCCTTGTTGAGGGAGAGGTATATGGCTGATTCAGATGAAGCTATCAGGGTTCAAGGAAAAAATGGTGTTTTGAAGGTAATTGTGAACAAGAAAAAGAAGGTGGGTGAACCTCTGAAGAATTTTGATCGCTTGGAAGCTGAGGAAGCCCGCAGTGGTTCAAGGATTGATGATACAGTTAGGATGAACTTGCATGTTCATCCGTCCTTGTACTCTGAGACGAAAGTACTTGAGGAACCTGTTTCACTTGCTAGGAAAGAGAAAAAGAAAATGAATTTACTAAAGACACCGGCAACTAGGAAGAATAAGGTTTCTGAAGGGGATTCAGATGATAGCAATACATCTCTGCAGCTAGGATCAAAGAATATGGAAGCTTCTAACTCAAAAAAGAGGGTAAGTAGCAAAGAGGAAAAAACACAAATAGAGTCGCTTCTGCCTACCAGAAACAAAGAAGGAAAAATTAGGCGAGGATGTGGCACAGAGAAACAGAAATTACGTGAACGAATAAGGGGGATGCTCCAGGAAGCAGGCTGGACAATAGATTATAGACCAAGGAGAAACAGGGACTACTTGGATGCGGTGTACATCAATCCTGCTGGAACTGCCTACTGGTCCATCATCAAGGCATATGATGCACTTCTAAAGCAGCTAGATGAGGAAGACGAGGGCAAACCTGGTGGAGATGGTTCTGCATTTACCCCATTATCAGATGAAGTACTCAACCAATTAACCAGGAAAACACGAAAGAAGATGGAAAGGGAAATGAAAAAGAAGCAAAGATATGACAGTGAGAGTGAGAATGCACAAGAAGCTGTTGCTCGAAAATCTTCAGGTACCAGGCATGAAGATGAGAGTATGGATAGCGCGATTCATGAAGAGAAACTAAGTTCCTTCTTTAAACCTGGAAAGTCATCCAAAAATGGTGCCTTAAGTGCAAACACAAAAGGTCAAAGTTCTCTTCATGTGCCTGATAGCTATGAAAACCCATCCTCTACATCCAATTCTCATCTTATTCGCGGAAGAAAAAGCAGAAAACTTGGCAGATGCACATTGTTGGTACGTGGTTCCAATGCAGGTCTGAGTTCAGAGGGGGATGACTTTGTTCCGTATTCTGGGAAAAGAACACTGCTTTCCTCACTAATTGATTCTGGAGAAGTGGAGTTGAGCCAAAAGGTGCAGTATATGAACCGTAGGAGAACAAAAGTTTTGCTAGAGGGATGGATCTCTAGGGATGGTATCCATTGTGGTTGTTGTAGTAAAATCCTCACAGTTTCAAATTTTGAGATTCATGCTGGAAGCAAATTGCGCCAGCCGTTTCAGAATATATATTTGGACTCTGGTGTTTCTCTCCTTCGGTGCCAAGTAGATGCCTGGAACAGACAAGAGGAGTCTGAGCAGATTGGTTTCCATTCTGTTGACGTTGATGGTGATGACCCCAATGATGATACTTGTGGCATTTGTGGAGATGGTGGGGATCTAATCTGTTGCGACAGTTGCCCCTCAACATTTCATCAGAGCTGCTTAAATATAGAGGTATTTCTGCATTGTGCATCTGCTATACAGTGCTTTAATTTACAAATGGCGGTTGTTCCTTTGTTTTTACTTTTTCCTACAAGTTGTACTTGTAAACTTCGAAGAGATTTTTGTGAGTGTTGAATATAGGGGATACATGAGGCCAGGGGCAACAGAACTCCAGTTCAAGGATCTTGGGCACTTAAGTTTAAGTGGACAATTTATTCATTTTCTCCATCCCTCCCCCCTACCTGGCCCATGTCCAACCCTCTTCTTGCTCCCTTTTGAGAAACAGCGGCTGTGTTACTTGAATAGAGTCAATTACTCAAGTTAGATCTAGTATCCTGGTGTTAATACAATTTCTTCCTTTAAACATAATTGTTACATTCATTTTTAAGGTTTTAGTTACTGAGCTTATGGTTAGGGTCCTAAATATTTTTAGTGTCAAACAATATTTAAAGATATTCTTAAACTTCCTTTGATTGACATTGGACATGTAATTTTAGGCGGACACATGAATGCTTGTCTTTTTTCCTTCTTTTTTTTTCTAAACTTTAGAAGCGCACCTTTTCTTGAATTTTTTTTCTGGCCGACTGTTATTAAGACGTTCCTGAGTTGATATCAGCAATGTTTTGGTTCTTATGCTAGAAATGCTTGTCAGTGGCTTAATGCTGTTCCCAGAAATGATTGTGCTGTTAAAACATAGTTGTAATGTTGTATACATAACTTGTTTTTATCCTATTATTTACAAAGCGTTGGCTTTTAGTTGTTTTCCAAAAAATGAAGTGAAAAATGACTTCTCCTGCTCATATTATTTGCTTCTTTTTTTTTTTTTTTTTTTGAATCAGTTCTCCTAGTAGAAAGCTTGCCCTTTTGGACCTTTTGTGCTTGTTGACTGATACTGTTTAGTAGTTGTCACAAACTTAGCTTCTTCATGTTAACTTATACTGCTTAGCAATTGAATACAAACTTAGCTTAACTTGCTTTTTATACACATACACTTGTGCAGTTTTTACCAGCGGGTGATTGGCACTGTCCAAATTGCACATGCAAATTTTGTGGTAATGGCAGTGACATTGCTCAAGAGGATGATGTAATTGATTATGCAATTCTCTCTTGCAGCCTGTGCGAGAAAAAATGTACTGTTTTCTTGTTTTTGTTTTTCTCAACTCTTGAAGTTTCAAGTTTCTGCATGGCTTACTCTATTTCTTTTCAGTAATGTTTTGATCATTTGCACTATTGCAGACCACAAATCATGCATGGAATTGAGAGAGGAGCATCATATTGATTCCAACAGTTTAGTTCTTCCTTTTTGTGGGCAGACATGCAGAGAGGTAATATGCTTTTCTTCTGTTGGCATTGTGATTCTGAATATTTTGTTTACAAGTTAAACCAAAAATTAGGGGAAATCTATCAGAGAAGTGAACATGCCCTTTAGAAACCATCTCTAAAAGATGTTAAACCTGTTTTATATCTTGCATTATATTGTAGAGAAGGCAAAATGTTTGTCAGAAAGTATTTTGGTTTTATTCATGACATGATGATATTGACATATTGTTGATATGCTTGCGGCTAACCAAAAAATTTTATTATGAACTCTATTGAGGATGAAATGTTCTTTGCATGTTATGTTCACTTTTTCGGTAATATTTTTAACAGAATCGGTTCGTTTAGGGTTGTAATGTGTTTTCTGGTATTGTATATTATGGCATTTGACATTTGATGTTGGATTTTGTTTTTCTATTTTGCCCCTTAACTTTTCATGCCTCTGAATCCCTCCTCTGTATTTGGGTATCATTAGTTGTTCTTACCAATGTACAATGTTGGTAAGACAACGATATTCCTGTGTCACTGTAGGTAACTGTAGAGCTGTTGTCATGAAGTGTTGCAATAAATTTTCTATGTTTTGTATGCGGTGCTTCGTTTTTGTTATAGTATTATTAAAACAGAAAGGTTGTGTTTCAGGGTGTAATATATGTTAACCTGGTAGATTTATCTTATGTTATATCATTTGATTAGGAATTTGTTTTTTAGGTTTTTTCCCTTACTGATTTGATGCATTCTGAAGGCCTAGTTTCTATCTCCTCTTCTTCTATAGGGATTGTTCTAGTTTGTGTTGTCTATTTCTTTTTTCCTATTATATTATGAAGGGATGTCAGATATGTAAAGGCACATGTTCAGAAATGTGTTTGTTGTTCCTACAGCTGTTTGAGCATTTACAGAAGTATCTAGGGGTCAAACATGAGCTAGAAGCAGGATTTTCATGGTCTCTTCTTCAAAGAACAAATGCAGATTCTGATACAATTGCCAGGGGACTTCCACAGAGGGTGGAATGCAATTCTAAACTAGCTGTTGCACTGAATGTGATGGATGAATGCTTTTTGCCCATTGTTGACAGGAGGAGTGGGATCAACTTAATCAATAATGTTGTTTATAACTGTGGGTAAGCATTTGATACTGATTTTAAAGTGGTATTTGTTTCATTAGTTTTTTCCTTAATATTGGCATGTTGCTAGTAGCTGATTGCACTTGAATTATTTTGTCTTTTAGATTAATTTTTATTCATAAGTATGAACATTGTATTATGTGTTTGCATGCACATTTATGATCCATTTATTGCATTTCTCGTCAGATTGTGGATGTACTTCCCGCAAACTGTCTGATAGTTATACTGTGACGGTATCCCGTGTTTTTCTGTATTATAACAATTTTCTGAAAGGATCCTAGGGATAAATCTCATACTTAACTGGTTTTTGAACTGTAGTTTACAGTTTAAAATTACATCGAGCTCTTGTTTCTGTTATGATTTCAGTTAATATTTCTATCCAGTATCACTTTCTGCTTGGATCACATATCGAGTATTCTTCTGTACTCTGTTTGTTTGTATTTTTTGTCTTGCACATCAATTTTCTAACCATTTGCAAATGCTACTTTTTATCTTTAAAGGTCCAACTTCAACCGACTGAACTATAGCGGCTTCTACACTGCTATTCTGGAGAGAGGTGATGAAATAATTTCTGCAGCATCAATCAGGTACACGATTTTTTGGCATACTATGCTACTCTTTTCTCTCCTTGTAGCTATTTATCTTTGGTTGGGTGGATAAACACGGTGAGGACCAGAATCGCCCAATATGACATAAGACCCTGACTCCTGGAGTAGATATTATAGGTTCAGTGGGTTTTGATGCAAACATCTTGTTTATATCCTTCATATAAATGCTTACCAATTTGATGTCTTATTGGCCTGTTTAGGTTCCATGGAACTAAGCTAGCAGAGATGCCATTCATTGGCACTCGCCATATATATAGGCGCCAGGGAATGTGTCGTCGTCTTTTCTCAGCTATTGAGTTGGTAAGCTGTGAGGAGTACTTCATATAACATATTATCTTTCTGTATTATTCATTTCTTATTATCCTTTAGCTTAAATGTGTCGTCATCTTTTCGTGTTTGAAGGCTCTCTGCTCTCTCAGGGTTGAGAAACTAGTCATTCCTGCAATTGCTGAACTTACACATACATGGACTTCAGTTTTTGGTTTCACTCCTATAGAGGAATCACTCAAGCAAGATATGAGATCCATGAATATGCTGGTTTTCCCTGGTATAGATATGCTGCAGAAGCTACTTCTGGAGCAAGGAAACACGAAAACAAACTTGACTGCTGCTACAGGTTTTTAGTTAATGCAACCGTTGCCATTGTTTTAAGTTATGTTTATTCATTGCTCTTTAACTTGTCAAATTTTGTTCATGTAGGTAAGAAGCAAACTGAATCAGGATCTACGGAATGTATCACACCTGAGGCGGCTAACAAATTTAAACCCCGTTCCTTGTTTGGGCATGATACTGAATCTGCAGCTGCAGATTCAGATTCCCAGTGTCCAAATGTTTCTATCAATGATGCTTGTGGGACTAGTGGTTCCTTGGACGCATCAGTCGGACCTAATGAATCTGTGATGAATTGTATATCTTATGTTAACCCTAGCTCAATCCACGATGCCAACGAGACAGAAATTAAGGCAGGATTGGATTCTCCAGCAGAAAATAATACTCAGTCTTGTATGGAGGGTATGGATGATACAAGCGTACGTGTTATTGAAACTCAAGTCACAACCTCTGATAATGGAACTGATTCACTGTCAGGGGAGAAGGCAGCTGAGTCTGCTTCGGAGAACAAAAACCATGCGACCTCCTCTGCAGACGATAGTGCAGTAGACATGGGAAATCAAGCAGTATTAGACTCTCCAATCCCAAAAATTACTCCATCCTGTGAAGAGGTTGATACGGATGCCGCTGCCCTAGCTTCTACTTCTGATGTCAAAACTGAGCTCATGGTTGAAGAGACTATTTGTACCAATTCTGAATCAGGGAAATAGTCTCCTGTCGATATCTTTTCTTGTTTTATGATGAAAGTCGTGACACTCGAGAGAGACGGAAAAGAAGATAGAATTAGATCCTTCTCCTGATGAAGATGACATTCAATCTTCAAAATGAAGTG
The DNA here is from genome assembly GCA_005393395.2 of Gossypium australe. Classification (NCBI taxonomy): domain Eukaryota; kingdom Viridiplantae; phylum Streptophyta; class Magnoliopsida; order Malvales; family Malvaceae; genus Gossypium; species Gossypium australe. The sequence continues at coordinate 3,714,077 of CM016622.1, read as the reverse complement.
AGAACAGTAATGTTCATCCGGTCGATAACGTAGCTGTTTCTGATGAACTCGAAGTCCGAGTTTGAGTTGAGAAAACCACCACGCTTGCTGATTATTCCGAGCAGAGTCTGCTTCCCCTGAGAAAATCATTAATCTCTGGTGCAAGTACACCCAAGTTCTGATCCATCAGGTATGGAAAATAAATCAGCATTGGGTCTCTGGCAATCAAGATTCTACTTTCTGAGGAGCGTGATGTGTGTAATTTTTTTATAATGGGGGCAGCTCAGCCCCCCACTGAAAATCATTTTTAACTTTTTGGGTCTATTATGTAATTACCACAAATTTTAGAAAATAATTTTAACTTTTTGTTCTCCCACAAATTTTAAATTGGAGTGGTGTTTAAATTCCATAACTGGTAATCAAGACTTTTTGAAAATTCTGTAGGAGGTAATGGGTTTAAAGGTGCCAAGACTTCGATTTGTTGGAATGTCTTCTTTATAAATTAATTTAGGGACACAATTCAGTAATTTCATTTAATTTGTTGAGTTCAGTTTTAGATAAAATATAGAATTGTTTCAACTCATTTAATTAACCTTGTTTATCTAGTAAATAAGTTTAATTTACTTCATATTTAATTGATTATTATTGGCAAATAATTTCATATTAAAATTAATTAAGTTCCAAAAAACTTATGAAATACTTAAAGTCAAATATTTAATTACTCTCTTAATAGCTCCATAAATACTTAACCAACTTTATTATCTGAATTGTTTGATTTCATGCCATTGTAGAATTAGGTTATTTTTATTTATTACTCCATTTAACTATTAGAATAATTTATCTTCAATTTGATTAAATATAAAATCAAATAATCCTTCCAACTATGTTTGATAAATAATATTAGTATTAAAATGTGTATCTTTTAAAAAATTAAATTTTAGTTTTTATTTTATTTTATTTTTTTATTTTGGAATTCAATCTCTTTATTTTTTACATTTTAAAATTTTAGTTCAATGTTCATCATAACATTTTTTTAATTATATGACGTATTTTTTAAATCTAAATTTATATATATATATATATATATATATATAAGCTAAGAATTAAATTCTAAAAATTTAAAATATTTTAACCTAAAAACAAATATTAAGTTTTAGTTTGAAAAATCATAATTAACGACGCCGTATTGTTTTCTCCCTGCCATCCGTCTCTGTTTGTATTTTCTTTCCACTCCCCCTCTCTCAGAGCATCCACAAATGGAGCTTTCCATTTCTTCTCGCCTAGTCAACACCTCCTCCTCCGCCGCCGCAACTGCGCTACTAAAATCCAAGCCCAGAATTCATCATAGACATACCTCAATCCCTCTTCTTCCTCTCAAACACCCATTCTCCCCTCTCACTTTGAAACAAATGAGTAACAATTCCCAGTCAACGCTTTATTGTTCCTCTCTTCCCCAAAACAACACCCCTCCTGCCCCATCTTCCCCTTCAACCGCATCAGGTAAATCAAACCCAAATCCCAAATACCATAAAGATGATTGCTTTTAATTTATCTCATCATTTTTTTTAAATCTCTTGGGGAGAGGATTAGGTCGGATTGGAGAAGTGAAAAGGGTAACGAAAGAGACGAATGTGTGGGTTAAGATAAACTTGGATGGCACCGGAGTTGCTAATTCTAGTACAAGTATTCCCTTTCTCGATCATATGTTGGATGTATGCTTCTTTGTTTTTTCCTATTTTCCCTTTTTTGGATTGAATATTTTTTTTCATGAGCTTCTAACTGATTTACTTTCGTGGTTTTTTCTAATCTTAGCAATTAGCCTCTCATGGTCTGTTCGATGTGCACGTCAAGGCTACTGGCGATATTCATATTGATGATCATCACACCAATGAAGATGTTGCCCTTGCTCTTGGGACGGTGTGGTTTTCCCCCCCCTGCATTTTACATGAATTTTATTACTGAAATCATCCAGGAAGAATGGACACCTTAATTTCTTGCAAGTTTTTTGAATATCATATTAGTTTATGTCAGCAGTTCAAGATTTTGATTTGCATTGCTTAGTGAGTTATCTGTCTCCTTTCAGGCATTGCTTCAGTCACTTGGTGATCGTAAAGGGATTAACCGGTTCGGTGATTTTTCAGCTCCTCTCGATGAAGCATTGATACATGTTTCACTGGTATGACATTGCATTGCATGGTTATTTCTTAAGCATGATCTTATGGTACTATTTGAAACTTGAAACTGTTGATTTCTGTTTTGATTCCAAGACCTTTATAATGTGGCATGATAATATGATGGTTCTATGAAATATCATTGAATTTATGCGAATGTAATTCTTCAGAAAACCATGTTTCATAGTGAATGTTCAAATTCATAACGATGCTAATTTCTGGATTGTTTTTGTCCTAGGATTTATCTGGCCGACCGCATTTAAGTTATGATTTAAACATTCCCACTGCAAAAGTTGGAACATATGACACTCAGGTAATACCTCATTCTTCATATTCTTCTGGTACAACAATATCTGTTTTGTCAACTACAGGGGAAACTTGTCAATGGGGTTTCATCGTTTTATATTGCTTTCTTAAGTAGGTAGCTTCCGCATTATTGCTTGTTTTCGAAATATATTAATGCTGAATTTCACCGACACATTCTTAAAATCTAATATTCACAGTTAGTGGAGCATTTTTTCCAGTCATTGGTCAATACTTCTGGCATGACACTACACATACGGCAGGTAGTAATACGCTCATCCTTAAAGGAACTCTTGTTCCTACTAAATTCATGCTTGTACAAGTTCTTTTTCAGAGCATTAATTGCCCTTTTATAGTACTGCTAAGAAATTTTGCAAGTAATTGAGCTTAAGCACATATGTTAGCTTATCAATCAGCCATATCGTTCTTTTCATATTTACAGCTTGCTGGAAAAAATTCGCATCATATAATCGAGGCAACCTTTAAGGCTTTCGCTAGGGCTCTTAGGCAGGCAACAGAGTACGATCCACGTCGCCTTGGGACTATACCGAGGTTCGATTCCCTGCTATTCTGATCAACTAAATGCAGATCCTTATACTTATCATACCCTTTCTAAAGTATATACTTATCATACCCTTTCTAAAGTAGATTTCCGGTTTTTTAATAGTTAAGATAGTTATTATGTTGCATTAGTTTTTTGTTGTACTAATCATATAGATTATAGGGGCATATTTGATTGATTTCAAAAGTAAATTTCTTGATTAAATGAGTTCATTGGTTTCAAGGACGAATCCAAAGGGGCAGGCAGGGCTTCGTCCCCCCTTGGATAAGATGGTGAAATTGTGTTTTTGGACCCTCTTGAAAATTAGCAATTTGATTTTTATCCTGAGCCCAACCAAAAATTTCTGGCTTTGCCTCCGCTTGGTTTTCTTTAATTTATTCATAATTTCATAATCACATCCCATTTCATGTTACAAATGTGCTTCCATTATTCTAAAGTTGTGAGCCATTTGCCTTATGCAGCTCAAAAGGAGTTCTATCAAGATCTTGATGTTTTCCTTGGATGTTTATTTTAGTTTGAAGCTTTGGGTATTTGAGAAATTAAGATGTGAGGCTCAAAAGTGTTGCTTTGGTTTTTTGGTTTCCCTCTTAATATTCCATGAACATGAATTTGTATTAGAAATTACAATGTATTGTAATTGGAATTCCCCCTATTTTGTATGTCATGAATCATGATGATGAACTATGCTTTACTTCAGAGTAATTTGCATTGAACCAATGTTATGCTGGGCAGTTTTTTTATATAAACATAATGGGTTTTTTAAAGAAAATTACAAAAATACAAGGAAATCGGTATTATTTAGGAAGAGATTTATCACGCAACTTACACATTCATGGTGCGGTTAAAAAATAAATATTTTTATTAAAAATTCACATGGTTACAATGGCAAAATTAATTGTCTAGCATGCTTGGTGTTTAAGGTTCTAAGTCTTAGTATAATTAATTTTTTTATTAATTTATTATATAAAAGTATTGGTATATGTGAGGATAATTTAGTAATTTTATGATTGAGTTAATGTTGAGTAAAATATTTAATATAAGTATGGATAGATTAAGAATCACATAATGAGGGTAAATTATATACGTAAGCATAATTTAATAATTTCATCCTCGGTTGATTCACAATAAAAGATAGATTGATAAATTAGGAACAGCATGACCAGGGTTTTATATATATTTTTCTCTGGAGGGGGGAGGAAGAGTGGGCATTGGGCAAAGATCAGTCACGCCACAGGAATAGAGGTTTCAAATAAACCACGTCTGACCTCATTAATGGTTCTCTTGTTTGGTCGAATGAGGTACAATTACCTATAAATAGAGGCTGGGTTTGAGCCTGGCCACGGTCTGAAATTTTCTATAAGTTCTTCCTCAAGCCCATTTGATCGGGTTTAGACGGGCTTAAAAAGCCCATTTCTATTCCAAAAAATAAGAATATTTTTATGATTAAAATATATTATTTTTAAAGAGTAATTTGTTGTAGTCCGAATGGAAATTGCCTTTTCCAAGGCCTGGTCCACCGGGCCAGCAGGTAGCCCAGGCCTTGTACATATCTAGCTGTAAAGGTATCATCGATGATATATGAGATAACGAGTTCAAGGTAGCATGTTTTAATATTTATTATGTTTCTTTTCACATGGTTCACTTGAAATTGGGTGGGCATCTGTCTCTTACTGATAAAATGTTGATCTTTTTCATGCTTAGATCATTCACTCATTGTAGAAATTCCATGGTCTGTTTCTTGTGCTCAGATTCTTGCGTGCTTAGATCATTCGTTGTAAAATTATAAAACCACTAGCAGCATATAGAAACCACCTGCTCTTCAATCCAGGCATTATGAATAAATTTATCTCATTTTAATCTTTCTTAGAACTATGCTTTTCACCTGTCGAAATTCAAGTTCTAGATTGAAATATGTAGGTGGTTGGCTGGATGTGTGCATGCCATTGTGTTACTATTTGGTGCCAACCAGTGAATCCCAAATAAGTGAGCCCGTACATGTTTGGGCTTGCACCATGTGAGTGTTTTAACATCTTGTCAGCAGCCATTGTCTGTGCAAACCTTTTGAGGGGTCTTATGTTGGGAGTAGAAAACACAGTTACTAGAGTTGTCTACTGCTGAATCTAGAAGATGCTTTCTATGGCTAATATCAACCCTGGTAGAGAAGGTCATCTGGGTATTATAGTGGTCAAATCTGCCGGTGATCAGTCGGGCCTGAAGGATGCTATCAGGTTTGCTGAATGTTTTGAGAAGGAACCCCATGGTCAGAAAAGTTGGTCCCATATACAGCCCTTGACACTAGGCAAGGAAGGATATATGATTAGTCTCATGAAGGTGAATGCGAGGACCGGAGAGAAAAAAAAGGACCTTTTATGGAATCTTGGAACAGTTGCTGATCCAGATAAGGTTGATTTTGATATGAAGAAGAGGGCTGTGATTGAAAATCAGAGAGTAGTAAATTCTGGCCAACATCGCAAAATACAACTATTTAATCCTGTGAATAACTGGTCCATATATTTCTATCAAAAGAAAACTGGTCCGTAGATATTCCCATTTCATGGTGCTGTAAGAAAATGAGTTTCTGGGTCGTGTTGTTTTAATGGATGACATTATTAGGTGTTAGACTTGAGTTGCCAAAAACATATAGCTTGTTTTATCAAAGTTAAGGTTTTAGATCTTGGACTGTGAACTAGCAGCTGGGTCTGTGGAGATTTTGCAATTTTGCATATATTATGGTGGGATTGTGACCAAAATCCTTTATGACATCTAATCAATTGATGACAGTGGCATGGTTAGCTTTACTACCACATGGCCTTTATACTCTTTTTTTTTTTTTTTTCAATTATCATGGTAGACTCGATAATTTGCCATGTATTTATGTTCGGACTATGATATTTTTAAAAGTTATTTTTTGTGTATTGTGTTAAAAGAGTGAACAATAATGCAAATCAAGAGTTTAAGTTTGTCTTCACTATTGTGTTCTTCCATGAAAGAAGAATGAAGAGCAGGTATGGCTTTGGTTATTGGGTGTTGATGCTTAGGATTTTTTTGGATGGCCAAATGGCTAATGGTTTAGGCTGATGATATGATCTGGCTTTGTTTGCATTGTACATAAAATCTATACTTCGATTATTGTATTCCTATGCCAACTTCCATTCTTTCATTATTTATGAAGTAAATAATGATACTATTTATGTTTATTCATGTGAATTAGTAGTCCTTTCACCATCATCAAGTCATTGAAATCAACAATGGGTGGTGGTGGTGAATGGATATGGATTTGAGAATCAGCAGTGCCAATGAAAGGGGTAGGGCGGCCTTGAAAATGGGATCCTAGCACTAGTTAAGGGCATGTTGTCAAAAAGCCTAGTAACACAAATACTAGCTAGAGTGGATTGGGTAAAAAACTCTCATATTTATCCTATATGAAAAGTTAGATTATATTTTATCTCCTTTACTAAAAAAAAGTCAAATTAATATTTATACGTTAGATCAAATAGCAAATTAGTCATGTCTAATAAAAATTTTATTCATTTGTATTGTTAAAAATTGACGTGATTGATAAAATGATCATATACACGCCACGTGTGCTTCATACCGATGTACAGGACTAGTTTTTTTACTAGTAGAAATAGATAAAAATTTTAACAGAATGATCATTTTGCTCTTAGATCTAATATTTAGGGACTAATTGACTCAATTTTTAAGTAGAGTGGGTAAAATACAATCCAACTCCTAAAACAGAGGACTCTATAATAATCTCATTCTAATTAAAATATAAAAGCTCAAGTATGCTGGTAAATTATTTGAGTCATGTATTAAGGTATTAGAATTTAATCATTGAGTAATTTAGGGTGAGTTTGGATAGTCGATGTGTTTACCTGTATTTTTTGTAAAAACAACGATGATGGTGAGATTAGATATTGTAGTGATATTGTAATATGAGATAAAAAGAAAGCTAAACGTACCGCACTACCCATTCAAACACACACTTAGAAGGGTTAACATATACGAAGGTACCTACATTTGACAACTTGTACCTACTTGTTACATCAACTTAATATTTATTTATATACTTATCAAAATATGTTGATATGACATCGACAATCAATAGCATTATGACACATGGTAACCGCACATTTTAACATGTGACAATTTTTTAATAAATTTTAAATATTTTTATTGTCACATCATTATATTAATGTTAGCGAAGCACTTAAAAGAATATAAAAAAAATTACAATTTTCAAATTTAAATATCAACTAAGTTAAAAAAAATTTACGACTTAGAAACATATAAATTGGGTGAAGGACGGTGATTAGCAAGAAGAAGATGAATGGTAGTAGCATGATAAGTTATGAAAATGGAGGGATTTCCAAACCTATTTAATCAAGCAAGCAATCTAAAAAAAAAAAAAAACAAATTCAAAAAAATTTGAACCAACCATGTCTTATCATTGTCACATTTTCAAATATCATTGTCATTCTCGCATGTAAACACCAACTGGGGGCGGTTCGCATAGAACATTACATTTAACCCTTTTATATTTATTTCTTTCCTACAAATTAGGAATTATCATTTTTATGTTTTGAAATGAAAATTATAATTATTAAAGTCAACAACATTTGATTTGGTGTTGAGGGGTCGAAATTTAAAAAAAAAAATTAGGGTAGAAATTAATTTTAATTTTTATAATAATAAAAATGTAATTTCATCATTCTAACAATTTATATTTTTATTATTTTTAATGAGGTTAAAGTATAACTTTATTTTTATTAATTTAAATTTTTAAAAATTTTAAAAAAATCTAAATAATTTTTTTTCATTTTAGAGAGAGTTTGAGGCCCTAGCAACCCCTTAGTTACACCCTTGGTGTTGAGATTGACAAGATATTTCAATCCTCTTAATAAAAGTATTATAAAAGTCTCTTTATATTTTATCTTCTCTATTTAAAAAATAAATAAATTAACTTTTGTGTATAATAAATTATATAGTAAACTTTTTTAAAAAAATTTTTATTTATATTATTAAAAGTTGAAACGAGTAATAGATAATGACATGTGATGTTTTTTAAAACATGGATAAATTAATTTATTATTTTTTGAATATAAAAACTAAATATAATTTAACCTCGGTATTCATGGGGATTGCAGTACTCAAGTAGAGTAATTAGGCTTTATTCGAAGGATATTTCTAAGCTCTCTGCGGAGTTGATGATAAAATTTAGTGATACTTAAATACAACAAAATCTAATTTGTGTGATGTTTTGTATAAAAAATTATCATATATAATTTTTTAAAAATATTTAACATATTCGTGTATATATATATTTGAAGCTTTAAATATATTTGAATTTGAAAAAATCCATATTTAAATTCCACCCAATGGGAAACATCATGATAGCCACCCTCATCCTCACGTGTCCAACGTTATACCTTTCAAACCAAGGGTCCCACACGCCATAATGGACCCCATCTTCTCTGTCTCTGTTCAATGAACAAACCCATTCTCTTTTTCTCTATAAACATATTAAGGTTTTTCTTTAAAAAAAATTATTTGTTAAAATAAGTTTTTTAATTGTTTTTTAGAATATATTTTTTCATTTACAGGTCTCGAGTTTAATATAACGTTAAATCACCGTAAGAGCGTGTTTCTTGCATGTCAAGAGTGAAGGACTGTAAAGTACAATCAACTCGGCTCTCTCGGTGTGTCAAGTTTGAAATTATGAAGTTTGATTATAGATTTTATTTTTCTATATGATTAAATCAACTCATTTAATATAGAAAAATCAACTTTTTCTCTTATAAATATCCTACACATTTCTCTTTTCTTCTCTATGAAAGTACTCTCAAACTCTTCAAAAAAATAGTTAATTTCTATTTTTTTCGAGAAAAAAATGGTTGCTTTTATGGTTAAACTTGCTAATTCAATCTTTTTAATTTTGTATTTATCAAAACATTTTTGAGATTTTTTAAATTAAATATTGATTTTTGTGATATTTTAGATAGCAAAAATAAATTAATTACTTTTGCTCACCATAATATAAAATTTATGGAGGTTGACATACAGTTAACCACTTGAAGAGAGTTGGTTTTGATGTGACATCTATTATGACATAGTTCATTATGTGTTAGAATTAAGTGACTTGAATCCTTATTTAAATAAAATACAGTGGTAAAATAAAATAAAAGAAAAATCGTTATAGAACTACACTTCTTTTATTTTATTTTAGAATATGGTTTTTTAAATGTTGTTAAACTTCATCTATTTTATATTGATTAGAACAAGGTGTTTCAATCTTACTACACTACTATTAGAATATGGCTTTACAAGCCTATAAATAGACATAGTTTATTCCTCTTGTAATTATTTCGAATTCGACATAGTGAAATTTCTTCTCCTCTACCCGTGGTTTTTTTCTCGAAAGGGTTTCCACGTAAAATCTGTATGTTCTTTATTTTTATCTCTTTTTTTTTGCGATATATTTGTCATTACCGACATATTTTTCACAAATTGGTATCAGAGCTTCTAGGTTTTTCATCTCGATCACGGTAATGGCGTCTTTGAAGTATAAAATTCCACTGTTGGATCGCAACACTAGATTCGCATTGTGGCAGATAAAGATGCATGTAATTCTTGCACAGATGGACTTAGAGGAAGCCCTGTTAGGGGTAGATAAGATGCCTTCGACATTGACGGAGGAAGAGAAGAAGCGCAAGGATCGAAAGGCGTTAACACAGTTACATCTGCATTTGTCTAACGAAATTTTACAGGATGTGATGGATGAGAAGACCGCCGCTGCATTATGGAAGAGGCTGGAATAAATATGTATATCGAAAACTCTAACCAGCAAGTTGCATATAAAGCAACGCCTTTATGCTCATCATTTGGAAAAAGGTGCGTCTGTGCATGAACACTTAACAGTGTCTAAAGAAATTCTCTCAAACTTGGAGGCCATGGAGGTTCAGTATGATAAGGAAGATCTAGGGTTGATTCTACTTTGTCCGTTGCCCTCGTCTTATTCAACCTTTAGAGACAGGATTCTATATAGCCTCGAGACTCTCATAGTTGATAATGTTTATGATTTTTTTGACCTCGTATGATAAAATGAAGCATTTTGTGGTTAAAACTGTCTCTCAGGTAGAGGGTCTCATTGTTCATGGAAGACAAAATCAAAATGCTGATGATGATAGTGGAAGAACACAGGAACGGAATCCTCGCGGTAAATCTAAGGGTAGATCGAAGTCTTCAAATAGAGGTAAAACTTGTAACTTCTGCAAGAAGAAATGACACATTAAATCTGAGTGTTATAAGCTACAAAATAATATCAAAAGGGAAAACAATCAGAAAATTCTGGTGAAGCTGATGTTGTAGAAGACTACAGTGATGGTAAACTTCTAGTCGCTTCTGTTAACAATTCTAAAGTGAGCGATGAATGGATCCTTGATTTGGGTTGCACCTTCCACATGAGTCCCAATTGGGATTGGTTTACAACTTACGAAACAGTGTCTGAATGTGTTGTTTTGATGGGAAATAATGCTTCGTGTAAAATCGCAGGTGTTGGAACAATTAAAGTTAAGATATTTGATGGAGTTTTCAGAATACTTAGTGACTTACAACATGTTCTAGAATTGATGAGAAATTTAATTTCGTTAAGTACTCTTGATTCAAAAGGCTACAAATACACAGCTGAATGTGGGATTTTGAATATTTCCAAAGGTTCCCTGTTGTGATGAAAGGGTAGAGAAAGACTGCCAAGTTATATGTTTTGCAGGGTTCTACTGTTATTAGTGATGCAGCTGTCGCTTCCTCTTCTTTGTCAGATGATGATATTATTAAGCTTTGGCATATGCGCCTAGGGCATATGAGTGAGAATGGCATGGCAAAATTGAGCAAAAGAGGACTTCTTGATCGGCAAGGAATTTGCAAACTGAAGTTCTGTGAGCACTGTGTTTTTGGGAAGCAAAAGAGAGTTCGATTCACTAGAGGAATCTATAACACGAAGGGAACATTGGAGTATATTCATTCTGATCTGTGGGGCCATTAAGAGTGCCTTCGAGAGGTGGAGCTAATTATATACTAACTTTTATTAATGATTTTTCCAGAAAAGTTTGGGCGTTCTTCTTGAAGCAAAAAAGCGATGTGTTTTCTGCATTTAAGTCTTGGAAAACTATGATTGAAAAATAGAAGGGAAAACAAATAAAATACCTCCGCATAGACAATGGCTTAGAGTTTTGTTCTAATAAGTTTAATAAACTGTGCAAGTCAGAAGGGATCGTGAGACACTTGACAGTTCGTCATACTCTACAGCAAAACGGCGTTGTTGAACGAATGAACATAATGATCATGGAGAAGGTTTGATGTATGTTGTCAAATGCCAACTTACCAAAGTCGTTTTGGGCCGAAGCAGCCTCTACTGCATGTTTTTTGTCAACCGAACTCCATCCGTTGCCATTGAGAAAAAGACTCCACAAGAGGTATGGTCTGATAATCCTACTAATTATTCTGATTTAAAGATCTTTGGTTGTCCTGCGTATGCTCATGTCGATAATGGAAAATTGGAACTGAGATCCATTAAATGTGTTTTCCTTGGTTAAAAAGCTGGTGTAAAAGGGTATAAGTTTTGGTGTCCTGAAAATAGAAAAGTTATGATTAGCAGAGATGTTGTTTTTAATGAAACTGCTATGCTACCTAATTTATCTCATAAAGAATCTTCCAATAAATAAAATCAAAAGCAGGTGGATCATCAGATTAATACAGAGTCGACTCCTCAAGCCATTACAAAAATTGATAATAGAGTTGCTTCTTCACCACAATACTCTATCGCTAAAAATAGAACTAGAAGAGAAATTAAACCTCCAAAGAAGTATGCCGAGGCTGATCTAGTTGCTTATGCTTTAAATGTGGCTGAAGATATAGATGCAAACCAAGAGCCATCTAATTATTCTGAGGCGGTTAGCTGTGAAGACTTATAAAAGTGGATGTTTGCTATGCAAGAGGAGATGTAATCACTCCACAAAAACAGAACATGGGATATTATGAAACTTTTTAAAGGTAAAAAGGTTGTTCGCTGTAAATGGGTGTTTAAAAAGAAAGAAGGGACTCTAGGAGTTGAAGAACCCAGATATAAAGCAACTCTTTTTGTAAAGGGTTACAATCAAATTCCAGTAGCGGACTTCATAGATGTGTTCTCCCCAATTGTGAAGCATAGTTCGATTCGAGCTTTGCTTGGTATTGTGGCCATACATGATTTGGAGCTTGAGCAGTTAGATGTAAAAATTGTATTTTTTTTCATAGAGAACTTGAGGAGGATATTTACATGCAACAACCAGAGGGTCTTACAGTCTCAGAAAAAGAGGACTATGTTTGCTTACTGAAAAAGTCCTTTTACGGTTTGAAACAGTCACCAAGACAGTGGTACAAGAAGTTTAATTCTTTTATGACTTCTCATGATTTCAAAAGAAGTAGTTTTGACAGTTGTGCTTACTTTAAGAAAAACAGTGATGGTTCTTTTGTGTATCTACTTCTTTATGTTGATGACATGTTGATAGCATCAAAAGACAAAGGAGAGATAAGAATGGTCAAAGCCCAACTAAATGAAGAATTTGAGATGAAAGATTTGGGACCAGCAAAGAAGATACTTGGTATGGAGATTTTCAGAGAGAGAAAAGCAAGTAAATTGTACCTAAGTCAGAAGGGGTACATTGAGAAAGTTCTTTCAGGTTCAGTATGCAGAGTGCTAAGCCTGTTAGTACTAGCTTTGTCTCCACAATCAGATGATGAGATTAAGTACATGTCACATGTTCCATACTCTAATGCAGTGGGATCTCTCATGTATGCTATGGTTTGTTCACGTCCAGATTTATCATATGCAGTCAGTGCAATTATTAAATACATGGCGAATCCCGGTAAAGAATATTGGAAAGCAGTTCAATGAATTTTAAGATACTTACGAGGTATTACTGGCGTTTGCTTACAGTTTGGAAGAACTAGAGATTGAGTTATTGGGTATGTTGATGCTGATTTTGCTAGAGACCTTGATAGAAAAAGATCTCTCACTGGTTATGTCTTTACAATCGTAGGTTGTGCAATCAGTTGGAAAGCTACTTTGCAAACTACAGTCGCTTTGTCTACCACTGAAGCTGAGTACATGGCGATTACTGAGGCTTGTAAAGAAGCTATTTGGTTGAAGGGACTTTTTAGTGAACTCAATGAAAACCTTCAAATCAGCACAGTATTTTGTGACAGTCAGAGTGTCATCTTCCTTACAAAAGATCAAATATTTCATGAGAGAACAAAACGCATTGATGTTCGGTATTATTTTGTTCCTGATATTATTGCTTGTGGTGATATTGTTGTGAGCAAAATTAGTACTCATGAAAATCCTGCAGATATGATGACTAAGTCACTTCCTATAACCAAGTTTGAGCATTGCTTAGACTTGGTTGGTGTTCATTGTTGAAATTAAACCCTTAAGGGGTTTTATGGAAGAGGTGGAGAACTTGTTCGTTGAGAGTTCAAGATGAAGAACTTGTTCATTGAAAATTCGTGTCAAGGTGGAGATTGTTATAATTTAGTGACCCGAATCCTTATTTAAATAAAATACAGTGGCAAAATAAAATAAAAGAAAAATCGCTATAGAACTACACTTCTTTTATTTTATTTTAGAATAAGGTTTTTTAAACCTTATTAAACTCCATCTATTTTATATTGATTAGAATAAGGTGTTTCAATCTTACTACACTCCTATTAGAATATGGCTTTACAAGCCTATAAATAGACATAGTCTATTCCTCTTGTAATTATTTCGAATTCGACATAATGAATTTTCTTCTCATCTGCCCGTAGTTTTTTTCTCGAAAGGGTTTCCACATAAAATCTGTGTGTTCTTTATTTTTATTTCTTTTTTCTTTGCGATATATTTGTCATTACCGACATTATATTTTTCATATTATGATATTAGAGTTGCTTTTTCGTTTTTTTGGAAAAATGGAAGTAAAAAACGCATACATTCCATTTTTTATACGAGGAAGTGACTATAACGTTGAAAAATGTCGTTTTAATAAATGACCTTCTAATCAACAAGTAAATTGTAGTTGCAGCTTGTAACATCAACTTGAAGCATGAGTGTGAGTAATTGTTGGGTGTCATGTCATCTAAAAAAAATAGATGAGAACCAAGTGAAATGCACATGATTGGAGAGACGTCTCAAATCAGCCTTCCACCTACGGATTCATATGTGAAAGCTTGGATACTTTGAATGCTAAGAGGAATATTGTTGCCAGACAAGTCTTACAACAAACCCCATACCATGTATTTACCTTTACTAGAGTATTTTGAGATAATCGATAAATTCCACTGGGGTTCAGCAACTCTAATGTATCTGTATAAGGTGCTTTGCAAAATGACTCAAGAACTAATCAATGAAATAAATGGTTAGCCCACATCCATTTCTAACTATGAGAGTTCTCTTTTGATAGAATGTAAATAAATAATTGTATATAACATTTTAAGATGTATTCAATTATCAATGTATATAAACCTTTATTGCACTACATATTTGGATATATTTAAGAACCACTCAAATCATGTGTGTTATAAAAGAGACTTTACTTGAATGTGACGAGAAATCGACCAATAAGCCAATGAAGGAATATTTTGATGTTGTATTCACATCCAATGCAACTCATTATTCTTGTTAATGACTAGAATTGCATTTGTATATGTTTGCAATTCCTATGGATGTTATATCTAGATAGAATGATGTTTGCTATCATATTTGGGATAACTTTTGAGCAATATGAGTTATTCACATGCAATGTCCATCATTTGTTTCCACATTATGGAGTGTTGACACCTTGATTGGGTAAAATAATAGTTTGGGCTCGTGTAAGATATTTTAAGCGACCCATAACACATCGATTTTGTATGATATAATTGAGGGGTAGAAAAACATCAGTTGGTGGAATATGTTTTTTACGTTCAGAAAAAAATGATACATAGTGGCTTAGCCAAATAAGTCATGGGTTATAGTTTTTGGATGATTAAATGCCTGCTAAGATCGTCAAAAGTCATCGAGCAGACAAATGTTAAGGAACACGGAAATGGGTTAAGGCTTTTCACACATCTAAGCTCTAAAGTTTGTAACTATTGTGATATGGATGACCCTTGACATACATTGTCGTATTTATGTTAGTAGCTTGGATTAATCACTCAGGTTCATCGTTTTTGTGGAAATAGGGAAATGAGTTGTGCTAAATCTTTTAGGGAAATGTAATATTAATTTTCATACACTTAAATAAATTTTCTTCGATTATATGTCTTATATAAATTTAACTTTGAATTCACTTTTCTCCTTACTATTTATCCAATGTTTTGTCGACATAAACACTAAAATTGAAAACCAAATTAATGAAAATGAACCCTAAAAAATTAATTAAAATGGATTCCTAATGTAATAAAAAGTATTGGCAAATGTTATTGTTATGCCACCACCTCAACTTGGACACGTGGCAACTTTGGAAGCAACCAAATAGATACTCACGGATGACCCTCCGTCTTATACCGTCTAGATGGTTACTCTATGATTAGCCACCCACAGGAAGGTCATCTGTCATTAGCCATCCAGTCGCGTCCTTCCCTTGAGGGAGGCTATCTAAGGATCACTGAAGTCCAACTACCTGTACTACATGGCAAGATAATGTTAAAGTCGTGCACAATAAGAAACCTTATCTCGGGATTGTTGGTAACATGATGCAACTGGACAGGAGACTTCCTACCTATAAGTATCATATGGCACGAAATAGGAAGGGATCTTCTTTTTCCATACCAATAACCCTAGATTACAACATAATACAGCTTCTTCCTGCTCTTCATCTTTTTCTGCCTATTTCTTACTCCCCCTCATTGAGAATTTCGACTCTTCGCCTATCATAGGTAAACCGACCTCCTTACTTTCACTACCATCTCCTTCGTATCTTACCCTTACTGATACTTAGTATCAATAGTTATAATAAATCAAAATGAATTAATAAAATACAACAAAAGTGGAAAATTTTTATGTAACATCCCCAATACCCCCAAGTCACGAACTGTGTTAAATCAAGAGTAAATATATTAGAATTTGAGAAGGTTATAAGATAGAAGTTATCTTTGTTAGTTTAGGGTGAAGATAGATACAGAGGGTAAATGAAAAGGCTCGCATATTGTGAAAAATAAATCTAAGGTATCGACTAAATTGTAAGAGAGTTGAAAGTATTAGGACAAAAATGAGAAAATTAAGAGTTGAAATGATTAGATTGAATTGAAAGAGAGGATGAGAGACTAAAGGTGAATTTTTTACCAAAATAGAGTGCGACTCATGAATGGTATTGTAGAGAAAGTTTAGGAACTAAATGGTCAATCTATAATTTAGATAATTGTTACATGTTCATGATTAATGACTAAATTGGTGAAAAATGGTAACGGGTGAAAATATTTTAATATTTATTGTTTTTTATTATTAAATTAATATATATATATATTATTTTAGAATAGTTTAGCAATATGATTATATTCATTCACCTCTCCCTTATTCTCACGCTACTCTCTTTTCTTCACCTTCACAAATTTTGTTTTCATTACAAATAGATCATTTTCTCATATCTCTTAAGTATATATAACGTACCTAGGTGAATGTTTATGTAAGTAAATAGGGAACTAATTGATTCTCACACTTGTGTTTGACGTGCTTTGGTAAGTAAATATAAGGTATTATTTGACATATGAGTTATGGCTTGTGTTTGGAATGATTATGAATGATTTTGGTATGGTTTGGATGTATTTGAAAATAGAACTTTTAGGTCATCTGTCTCAAGTCTTGAGAATACAAACTTTGAAGCTAAAAATCCACAGTAACTAAGTAATGTCTCGAGACATAAGCCCCTAACATTAATTAAAAAGATGAATTAAAAAAAAAAACTTGAAAACAATATATTTATTAATTAAAAACATTAACTAAAAATTAAAACAACACGAAATAAAAAATACAAATGCAAGTAGGAGATGAATCGAATCTAAGACTCAAGGATAAAACCACTAATATTTAATTATCTAACCAAAAGAATTGATATGTTAAAAGAAAGCGTGTTTTGTAAAAAGCGTTTTAAACATGTCAGCTAAAAATGTTCCTGCAAATAGTGTTTTTTTGTTTCTCCATCCAAAATCGACCTATTTCCCTTATTTAGGAAAAAAACGACTTACTTTGCTAAATATATTTTAAAACTGACATTTTTTTAATTTACTCAGATGTCACACTTTAAAATTAAAATTATTATATTTATTTAAAATATTTATTTGTTAGTGTAATTATTATGATTATTATGAGTTATAAATTATGGTTGGTGATGCAATAACTTTTAATAAATTATTATAATTTATAAATTTATTTTATAAACATATATTTACTAATTGATATATAAATTGTAATGAAAATAAAATTATTATATTTTAACATAGTTTTATAAAAATTGAGACTAAAAGTGTTGAAAGAACTAAACTTATTAAAAATTTTATAACAAAAACAATTAAGTAAAATGTATTTTTAACTAATTTCAGATGTTGTCAACTAAACATAAAAATTTTACATTTCGATCAAATGAACCAAATAAGGTAAGATAACGTACCTAACAATGTGCTAAATTGAATCCCTTTTTTTTTTGTATATATCAAGTAATATTTCAAATATATTTATTTGTTTATTATTATAAGTTGAAAATTTTAATATTTACTTTATTATATTACTTTTTTGTATATTAAATTTTACTTGAAATATTACTTTTATGAAGATCTATCAATTTTTTTATGGTTTTAATCAAAATTACTTTCATGCCATAACAAATAACGTGTTTTAATATTAAAAACATATTTGTTTAAGAAAAAAAAATTCAATAATCATAAAATAATTTAATAAATATACTTATATTTCATAAATTAAATATCTCAACCAATTAAATAATCTTATATTATTAGAAATAATATTATATTTTGTTAATCTTTAAGACCTCCTATGAGCAAAGCTATTTGTCAAATTTGGCAGGATTCATCTTTTCAAGCTGAGTTTGAGATAAGTGTTCCAATTTTTTTAATAGGGTCAATTTAACCGGTTTAAATTATTATTTAATAATAAAATATGGTATTTTATTTAATAATAATTATGTGTTAAATTAAAGTTTATGTATAGGTTTTGATATTTAGTGCCCTGGATAGTGTTTATAATTTATATTATTTCTCCTTCTGTGTATATGGTTTTTTTTTTTTTTAACTTTTTTCTGACGCATCCCATGTGGGTACGTGGACTGCAGTCCCCACTAGACCACCACCTTTTACTTTCCCTCAGCTTTTTTTCCACTTCCTTCTTTTGCTTTTTCCGGTTTTCGAGAAAAGCATTCCACTCACTTATGTTTTTCTTAAACACCAACAACCAAACACCCCTCTTATCCTTATCCTACGCACCCCTTCACTCTATCCGCGCATTTTAGTCTCACTCCTTTATCCTACGCAGCATCGTGTATGGTAGGCTTATTATAGCCCATTGCTTGTCATCATTTTTTTTCTCTACTCGTCGTCACACGTGTCTTTCTATGAATTACCCACGTCATCGTATCTTAAGCCTTTTTTACTTCCTGTTTTTCCCCGTTGTTAGGGTTTCTAGCTTTTCTTTGAAAGAAATATTTCTTTCTTTTTTTTCTTTTCGGTTTTCAGCTACTGAGTCACCAAACGAGTTAAGGAAAAGAGCGACGAGTTTCACCAAACCATGGGGTCGATCCCCGATCCTGGCGAGTTGACCGAGTTAACCCAGCCGAGTTTCGATGAGTTCCAGCGTCAAACGTCTCTGATGACGAGCTGTACTCTCCTCTGGAAAGAACTGTCGGATCACATAAATTCACTTGAGCAGAACCTGATGAAGCAGTCGGAGACCTTGAAACGCAAAATCGAGGCACTGGACTCGGAGACCAAGGCTTCACTCGACTCACTCAAGAAGCGGGAACTCAGTATCGAGGACAGTGTCAAGATCGCACTTAGCCGAGTCGAGTTCAACACCAAAGCTGCCATGAGGACCCTTGGAGACGACGTCGAAGACAATCCGGACGGTGAGGTCGACGACGGAGACGGACTTTTGCAACACCTGAAATCAACGTGCTTGAAAATGGAAGCTAAAGAATTCTGGAGCTTCGTGATCGGAAAAAAGAAAGAAATCGATTTGTTAAGAGAGAAAATCCCTGCAGCTTTATCGGAATGCATCGATCCGGCGAGGTTTGTTATGGAGGCCATATCGGAGGTATTTCCGGTGGACAAAAGAGGAAATGAGGGAGGAAGTGATTTAGCTTGGGCTTGTGTTTTGATTCTGGAAAGCTTAATCCCGGTGGTGGTTGATCCGGTGATCGGAAAATCAAGGATCCTTGTTACGCCTAGTATGAAAGAGCAGGCCAAAGAAATCGCGGAGACATGGAAAAAGAGCCTTGAAGAGAGAGGAGGGATTGAGAATGTGAAAACCCCTGATGTTCATACTTTTTTGCAGCATTTGGTTACGTTTGGGATTGTCAAGAAAGAGGATCTGGAACTTTATAGGAAACTTGTCGTTGCTTCTGCTTGGAGAAAACAAATGCCCAAACTCGCCGTTTCGCTTGGCCTCGGCGATCAGATGCCTGGTATGATTTTCTTGTTTTCTTACCTGAGATTAAATTACATTTCTTAATTTATGTTTTCATTAATTTCTGGTGTTGCTTATAAGAGGGGCTTGTTGTATTAAAGGACTTAAACTTTTTAAATCTCAAGCACTGAAATGTTTAAGTTTCACTGTGATGTTGTGATGGCGGCGGCAGAACTTTCTGAATTAACATGGGTGTTGTGAATATAAGATTTTTAGGACATTTAATGAGCTATGTTGCTTTTAGAGTGAGGTTCATATGCCGGTTTTTGTATCCTTTGGTAGATAGTTTTTTCTTATATTTTTGTAGGGTTTGATATGTATGAACATATGTGATCCAGCTAAGGTGAGGAGTCTTGAGCACTAGTTGACTAGCATAGTTAAGTGCGTTATAATCTAGGATGTTAATAAGCTTTTGCTTGTTCTTTTAACATGTAGCTGAAGCATGTCCCTTTTTATTTGTTAGATTACATGCTTTGAAGCTGGTTCGTGCTTGTCTAAGTTGCTCCTTGGTAATTTGATTGATATGAGATGAGTGAAGCTAAGCTAAACGGTCATGGGATTGGATATGTATAATTTTTTTAAAGTGAGTGGTTCTGCTAGATTGTTACAGAGAAAAAAATTTTGAGTCACTGGTGTTGGTTTTAATATCTGTATCATTATTTGATCAACACGTGCAACGCTCCATTTAAAAAGACTGTTTTCAGTGCATTTTTTACCATACGAATTTGCAGTGATTCATAGGTTGAGTTTATAATGTCTTTAATTAATGGATACAGACATGATTGAAGAATTGATCAGCAAGGGACAGCAGCTTGATGCAGTTCATTTTACTTATGAAGTTGGCCTTGTCGACAAGTTCCCCCCTGTGCCCCTGCTGAAATCTTTCTTGAGGGATGCAAAGAAGGCTGCATCTTCTATTTTAGATGATCCCAATAATACTGGCCGGGCTGCGGTATGCTCATATTTACTCATACTGATAGTTTGTCTCGTACCGATGATTTGTTTTACCCTTTACTATTTTTATGATTTTGGATTATACACTTTTTACTTAATTGAATGCTTGATGCAAGGTTTGCCTCCTGGGGTTTGCTGTAAGCTGTAAGCTGATTGCTGAGTTCTTTTGTTTTCGTTCCAGTCATATATTTGCCTGTCTGCTGAAATAAATTAAAATCTGATGTTTTTATATAATAAAGCATGCCTAATATGGTTAATGGTATTGTCATTTCATATTTCTCGTTGGCAGAGGGGATTAGGGATGTGAAATAATCACTGGATTAGATCTAAGGAAAGAGGCATCTTTAAGTTGTCTGTGATTCTATTCATCTTCTATTGTTGCTAAAATCACATGTAAATGACTATCAATTATTGACAAATAGGCTGATGAGATTGTTGGTCGCCTATAGCTTTTTCTTAAATTTTCTTTTTCATTTGATTTTCTTGGCCAATAATTTTTTCTTCATTTCTAATGGTTACATTTCAATTAATTAGGTAATCTTTCTTCTTGATTTTTGCAGCAACTTGCTGCACGCAAAGAGCAATCAGCACTTCGGGCTGTCATCAAGTGCATTGAAGAGTACAAACTCGAGGCTGAGTTTCCGCCTGAAAACCTCAAGAAACGCCTTGAGCAGCTAGAGAAGACCAAGACTGAGAAGAGAAAACCAGTTGTAGTCCCTGCTAACAAGCGAACGCGTGTAAATAATGGTGGTCCGATGCCTCCTGCTAAAGCTGGCCGTTTGACGAATGCATATGTCTCATCTTTCCCGGCACCTCCTCCATTTGTAAGGTCTCCCTCCCACACCCAGTACCCTGCTCCAGTCCCAGGATACCCATCCCCACCTCCCATGTATGGAAGCAGGAGCCCACCCACCAACCCCTATGTTTACTCGCCAGAAGCAGCCCCTCCTCCCCTTGCTGGTTCATACCCTGGAGCTCCCATGAACTATCCCGCATATGGGGGCTACGGTAATGGTTTGGCACCAGCATATCAGCAGGCTTACTACCGATAGACAACGATGACACTACTCTGCCGATGGTAACCACCGATACGCTGACTACCGACCCATCTAAGTTTTTATTTCTAAATGGTTTGTTTGTAATCACTAACCGTTTAATGGTAGCGATATCTGTGTGTTTAATTAATAACTGCCGTGCTTCTTGCTTTTGCCCAAAGTAAGAAGCTGTATCTCTAATGTTGATCAGAACTCTAGTACTAGGTGATTGTGAAGTAGTAATCATGATGGTAAGCATAACAATGTCTAAACTCGAGACTACCCCCATGTAGGATTTAGTTGTAGAAAAATGTTGTACTGTTTATCTGATCTGAGCCTTTTACTTTTACATACCGTTGTGCTTTTTAATTGCTTCTCAAAGCGGAACCAAATGCCATTTATTGATGTCTTAATCATTGCTAGACAGTCTTTGATTACATTGAGCATGCATATTCGTTCATATGGAAGCTGAGACTGTTGTGGGGACTTTAAAGGTACCCCATTTCTCTCTTTAATCATGTGTTTGTGTCCTTTGGATGACCTTTAAGCAAAGCAAAGCCTGAATGCCGACTGTCTCACATTCAATGCTTTACTTACAAGTACTCTTTTTTTCTTCACTTCGGCTTTCTCCTTTTTTTTCCCAGCTGTTTGCATCCCATAGATCCATCAAACATTAAAGTAGGTTTTACTCATCAAAAAACTTTTTATCTTCATACTTGTAAAGCATCTCTTACTTGGGGTACCAACCATTCGATGATTTGCGACTTAAAGCTTCCTCAGTGCTGAAGTTTTGTTCCTTTCCATCGGCTCAACCCCAAATCCAACGGCTTTTCATTGCTTAGAAACCATTGCATTCCCATATCCTAGTTTCCTTTCTGGGTAGTGTTTGCTCCAGCAACCACATCAGCAAATTAATCCACTAGGATCCATCTTTCTCCTGAACGTATTGAACCTGGCAAGTTTCATTGGGTTTAGCTCATTGCTTGGAATCAAGAAACCTGATAACATTGACAGTCAAATTCCACTCTGTTAGCGATGGTCTCAATTATTGAACAGGATGGTCTTCTCACGATGGTCTCAACGCTAACAATTCGCAGTGGAGAATATAATTTTATTAGGGTTAATATGCAAATTTATCAGGGAAGTATACTTCATTTTGGTTGATCTTTGTCATTATCTTTATGAACTGGAGATAGATTTACCTCTGTACTTTTAACTCCATATTGAAATTTGTGGTTTTACTTTTATTTGATTGAATTTTGCCATTTTTATTAATTTTTCTATTCAATTTTAATTTAAAATAGAGAAAATTTTTATGCAAGTGTCATACACTTCATGTTGACATACATGGACCAATTTTTAACCATAAAAATTAGATTAAATTTTTAACAAAAGATTGGATTCTAAAACAACTAACTTGGTATTTTTTTTTTCAAATAAAGAAAACAAAATGGAATAGAATCTCCGCTTTGGTTCCATTGAATTTGTAATGGAGGAGTGGTTGTTTTCTTATTTGTCTTCTGGAATGTCGAGAGAGTGTGTATGATTATTAGCTTTCAGCCTTCAGATGTTTGCTTAGTTGATGAAACAAGTGCATCT
Source organism: Gossypium australe (assembly GCA_005393395.2). Classification (NCBI taxonomy): domain Eukaryota; kingdom Viridiplantae; phylum Streptophyta; class Magnoliopsida; order Malvales; family Malvaceae; genus Gossypium; species Gossypium australe. The sequence continues at coordinate 3,690,788 of CM016622.1, read as the reverse complement.
TCCACAAGCTTTCTGTGTTTCAGTTTTCCAAGCAGCTGGTAATGGTCGCTTTGTTACTTATATTTAGTCAATAATACTCGCATTCTCAGCTGCACCTAGACTACTAGTTGCTGAAATATCATGAAATAAAGATGAGAATGTAGTGCACATTTTATATTCTTAGAAGAATACATAAATAAAGGACCAATTCAACATCATTCTCTTCCTCCTCAATCTGGGAAAATAACCTATGAAGATATCAAATAAGTTTTAACTCCAATTCATTCAAGATAAAAACACAGCATCCAACATACAGACACACACAAAAACAGTTTCAGTGTCAATCATTAGCTGTTTTTAACTGCAAAGAAAGCAGTTCTTCTTCAGGGATAGTCTTGATATGGCAATCTGAAGTTGGATAAGCTACACAGAGTAATGCAAACCCACGGTCTATAACATCATCACTAAGCATACCTTCACTTTGATCAACGGTTCCACTTAAGAGCTTAGCAGGGCAAGTCATGCAAACCCCAAGCTGACAATCATATGGCACGGTTATGCCCAAGTCCAATGCCTTTGATAGTATGGTCTCATCGTCTTCCACCTCTAGCTCGGTAGACTTGCCTTCATGCTCCAATACAACTTTGTAAGACCTTGCTATCAAAGTCGACAATCTTTTGAAAGACCCATGGTGGGTTTTGGGGTTGAAATTCGATTGGGAGGTTGAAATTGTGGTGGGGTGTTTTGGTTTGTTGACAATTAAGGTAGGAGTACATGGAGATGGAGTGAAATGAAGGATAGCCATTGTGTTTTTTCCTTTTGCTGCTAAGGACAGCGAGAAGCTTGTTTTCAGGGTTAGGGGAGTGTGTGGTGGTGGAAAAAAGATAAGGTTTTACCCTATTTTTTAATTATAAAGTATACTTCGGTAAACTGAACCAAGAGTCCCTAAATTTTGTTTAAATTTTCATTTCACCCATTCAACTTTTAAAGGTTATATGATAAACACTAACATTATCGAATTCTTATATTTTGGTCACTTAGTTTAACCCCTTAAAAATGATGATGTGACATGTTAACTCCAGAGATTAATAACTAGCTTGGTACATGTAGCTAAAATATTAGTTTGTTGTACTCTTATATATATTTATTTTAACAATGTAATTTTTTTTTTAAAAAAATATGATTCTTTTAGACCTTTTTTAGAATTATTGTTAAGTAAATATATAAAAGTACAAAACTAATATTTTACCTACACTTTAGGGATCAAACTAGTTATTAATCCTTGACGTGATCATTTTGTTAAAGAGTAATGGGAGTCAACAGACGAGTGATCAAAATGTAACAATTTAACAATGTTAGTGATTATTACGTAACTTTTGAAAATTAAATTACCGAAACATAATTTTTAAATAAAATTTAGACACTGTTGATATAATTTATCCAATATAACTTACCTTAAAAACTACTATTTATCTTCTAAATTTTTCCATAAAATCAAAGAAGACCAAATAAGCATGGATCAGGTCACAGATTCATCAATCAATCTAAAAAATTGGTTTAATCAGTTGATACCAACTTTCAATTTAATCACTTCAAAGCTATTCTTCAGATGGTACCTGCAAATCGAATAAAATTAAACACTACAATTTCAAGATTATTTTAGATTTTTTGGAATTAAAAAAATCAATTAAGGACCGAAATTGATCCATTTTCCAAAATTGTTGCAATTTAAAACTTCTCACTGTTGAATTTGAGCCTCAAAACAGGTTAGATTCAGAAAAGGCCCCTCCTTTCTTTCTATTGTGAGAAAAAAATTAATTAAAGATAACAGATATATTTCTGATTAATTATATAATATATTCATATTCATAGCTCTACAGTCTACACCATCCGTTACAGTCCATCAGCTCTTTAGACCAAGTCAATTATTCAACCTATTCTATTCTATTTTATATTTAATTTTTCTCTTGGTTTTTTTTTTCTTTTGGATTTCGAAAAGAGATTTTTTTATTATTATTAAGGTTGATTGATTTTGTGTGTGTTTTTATAGGTTTTTTTTTTTTCTTCATTTCAGTTATCTGGAAAATGGCGAACGAGAGTGTTGGGATTGCCAAAGATGTCACTGAAGTAGAATTTCTCTTCCCTTCTTTTATGTTTAAATACTGCATTATTTTGATCTTCCTTTTTATTGTTGCAATGACTTATTTACTGTATATCCTTTTTTTAATTTTTCGGGGTTTGTTTAATTTTAGTTGATTGGCAAAACTCCATTAGTATATCTTAACAAAGTGGTGGATGGTTGTGTTGCTCGCATTGCTGCTAAGCTTGAAATCATGGAACCCTGTTCTAGTGTCAAAGACAGGTTACCCCCATTTTCCTTTAAATCCATTTTTTGTGGTTCATTGCTGTTTATGATTAGTGTGTTTATCATGCTAGAAGCTTCATTTCCTTATTTAAATTTCTGAGTTTTGTTTATTTATTGGAAAAAACTTATATATATATATATATATATTTTTTTTTTTTTTTTTTTTTTTTTTGTGATGGTGTAGGATTGGTTATAGCATGATCTTAGATGCTGAGAAAAAGGGTCTTATTACCCCCGGAAAGGTTAGTAGCTTTTGTTGTTAACTACTAATAAATCTCCAATATGGTTTCTTGTTTATGTTATGTTGAGTATCAGATACGCGTATGTTTAATTTCGAATCATGTTTGAATGTGTCTGATAAGGTACTTTAAGGGAAATGAAGTGTATTAGTGATAGTATTTGGCCTTAATTGCTATGGGATTGTTGATTATGATTTAAATGTTACGAACATTGTTTTTCCAAAACGGTTGTTTGAAGAGTGTCCTCATCGAACCTACAAGCGGAAACACCGGGATAGGGTTAGCGTTTATGGCTGCCGCAAATCAATACAGGCTTATCATTACGATGCCTGCTTCGATGAGTCTCGAAAGAAGGATCATTCTCCGAGCATTTGGTGCTGAGTTGGTTCTCACCAATCCTGCCAAGGGCATGAAAGGTGCTGTACAAAAAGCAGAGGAGATATTAGCCAAGACACCTAATGCGTACATGCTGCAGCAGTTTGAAAACCCTGCAAACCCGAAGGTGATCTTGAAACTATGTTTTGATGGATCCAATTGTTGGTTGAAGAAGTCTGTTAACATACACTGTTGTTGGTATAGATCCACTACGAAACTACTGGACCTGAGATATGGAAAGGCACGGGAGGTAAAATCGATGCACTTGTTTCAGGGATAGGTACCGGTGGTACCATAACAGGTGCAGGCAAATATCTTAAGGAGCAGAATCCCAACATAAAGGTAAGCTGGTATATACTATATGCAGTGTTCATGCAGGTAAATGAATGATAATCTGCTTATAACATCAACTTCCTCATCAGTTTCGTTCTTTTATATGGTTTAGCTTTATGGAGTTGAACCAGTTGAAAGTCCTGTTCTCTCGGGAGGAAAGCCTGGTATGTTACGAACCACCCAATCATTGCTTATAATCCAGTTACAGTTGGCATTTTTCTGCAAAATGGAAGATTGAAATGGTGTACTTTTATGATTATAGGCCTCGAGCCTGCTTTCCTTGGCCTTCTCTATGATATTACTATAGGCAAGAAAACAAGTTTATTGTTTAGCTGACTGTTTGGTTTGTTTCATGCTTATATATCAAGGTCCACATAAGATCCAAGGAATAGGTGCTGGTTTTGTCCCTGGTGTTTTGAATGTCAGCATCGTCAATGAAGTTGTTCAAGTAAGGATTCGGAACGATAATCATGCTTCGAGATTGATCCCTCTTTGGGCCGTGGCTCGTTCTTATTGTCATTTTGAATTTGCAGGTATCAAGTGATGAAGCTATTGAAACTGCAAAGCTTCTGGCATTAAAGGAAGGTTTACTCGTAAGTTCTTCCATCCTTCAAAAATTTATAACCTTGGGATCGATCTTATGCTTTATCTTTTCTCGTCCGGTTGGCTTACAGGTCGGAATATCATCGGGTGCCGCCACCGCAGCTGCGATTAAAATTGCAAAAAGACCCGAGAATGCGGGAAAACTCATCGTTGTAAGTTCAATTTTGGGTCTAATTCAACCTGGCAAACCAATGTCTACCCTCTATTAAGATCTATAAATTTCTCTGATTCTGTTCTATAACATCAATGCAGGCAATATTTCCAAGCTTTGGGGAAAGATATTTATCATCAGTGCTTTTTGAATCAGTAAGAAAGGAAGCAGAAAACATGACATTTGAGCCATGAGCTTTTAATTTTCAACAAAGAATCAGAACAAGTTTCCATGACTGATTATTATCAAAAATTTTAATTGGGATTTTAGCTTGGCATTGTAGCTATGTAATGAAGTAAATTAGAGACCCAATTGCAAATAAAATAGCAGAAATAAGAAATTACATTATAAAAGGGTTCAATTGCAATAAAATATGTATCAGATTCAGCTGAAGAAATCTTGGACGCCTTTACCGGCGAAAACCCGATCGGAAAGCTCAGCCAAAACGGCATTAACAGTGAGTAAAACGACACTAGAGCCAGCAATAACACCGAGAACAACGCTGGTGGTCCCCAAAACTTTACCAAATGCAGGCCACTCGATTTCCCTTATCTCCTCCGCCACTCCGCCGACGAGACTGTTATCACTATTATTCGCTTCTCTCTCCTTCATCGCCTTCTTTATCTCTGCTCCAATGGCACTCAGCTCGCTTTCCTCACTCGATTCCGGTTCCGTCTCCACTTCCTTGGCGGTCAACGTGTCTTCCGTGCTCTCCTTGCTTTCTTCGATGGCCTTGGCGGTGAAAGACCGATGTTTGTTTGAATTGCCGGTGATTTTGAGAAGAGGCTTGGTTTTGGAAGGGAATGAGAAGAAACAGTGACCGGAAGGTACTGGTTTCCGTGGCGAGTAGGTTGGAGGAGCGGCTGTTTTCGTCGACGATGCGACGGGGAATAGCAGCGACGCGGCCATTTTTCGCCGGGGTTTAATGATTGAAAGTATGCTGAATTTTTTTTTTTGGATAAACTAATTAAATATGGGAGATTCGGTTCATGGGCGGTCTAAAGGATTGCGTTTATGCACCGTTTTTTTTTTTTTTTTTTTGAGCGCGCGGTCGCCCAAATACTTGTCGAAGAAAATAAAAAAGAAAAAACCCTTAAAAAAACACGACTACTGATAAGAGTCTCAGTCTCGTGTGAACTTGCTCCCTCGTTACTGCCGTGGCGCCTTCTCTTGGCTATGGCTATTCTGAGGCCTTACGCTTTTCACTCTATATCTTAAAGGAAGAGAGAGTTTGAGAGATTACAAGATTTCAGAGCTTTTGCTAAGGTTTGCTCTCAGTTTTTTCTATCTATGAGAATGAAAGGAGAGTCCGTCAAAATTAAAATTACGATATTAAGGCTATATTAATATCATAGAATTTTATTTCACAAAAGGATAATAAAATAATTTATATGGATAATTTACAAAGATGATCAAGAAAGTTTTTTATGGTTTTTTTAGAAAGAGAGTAAGTATACAAAAGAAAGTTTTTTTATGCCTTTCCCGATCCGATTCGATGCCATGTTTAGGCTATAACAATGTCTATTTATAATACAAATTTTAGACTCTAATTTATTTACAATTTAAATTCGCATAGTATCCTGATAAGGATACTTTAATGCCGGCTAAATGATTGCTTCCATGTAGCCTTCTTGAAATAAATGTTGACTTTATGGTTGCTTTCACGTAGTCTTCTAATTTTGTGGTTGTTTCCACGTTTCTCATGCATTAATGGTTGCTTCCATCATGCTTTCAACATCTTGTCTCATTTGTTTATGGGCATTTATGGATAGTGATGGTGAATAGATTTTCTTCCTTTCACATCGCCTCCAAAATTGAATGCTTCTTTTTTGGATGTCATTTTTCCACGTGTTGTGTTTTGTTGTTATCCTTCTCAGATGTTTCTGAGATTCATTTCCTCAATTTCATCAAGATGTAATGACTCTGGTGATGAAACTGATGAATTCTAGCTTTCCTACGTGTCTTTGATTTCCGTTGTTATCGAAAAATCATCAATCTCCATGTCAGCTATCTTTCTTAATAACTGAACGGACACTTCATTTCTTTCTTCCTGACTTTTTCCAGTGTCATATGCTAAAATTCTTTGTCGATCAGTCCAGAATATGTAAGTTTTTCCTATTATGTTGGCCTTACAAGCCGTATCGAGCCATCATTGGTCCCAACCTTCGCAGGGCCTTTCGTCAAATTGGCTAAGCCCATTAATTATTGCCGAAATGTCGATTATCTTATCTTCTCTGGTTATGGGTTTCCCTGCTACAGCTCCAGCATAGGAAGTCATTTCTTTTTTATTTCTAGCTTCTCTTTGAGATTCTTCGAGGCGTTTTATCAGCTCGTTGCTTCGTTCTCGTTCAGCCTGGAGTTGTTTTTGTAGAAGAAGATTCTGTCGCTTGAGTTGTAGGATTTGATCTCGAAGGGCTGTTGTTTCTGCAGATGTCTTAGATTCCAGTATGAGGATTATGATAGACTTCAATTTTTTTGAAACATTGTATTTTTTGTCCAGATATGTTTGAGCATCGCCTCAACCTAAATACAACAAGTATAAAACAGTTGAGCCCCAAACACATATGAGCCAAAATTACAATGATTTAGAAAAACTGAAGTCTATAATAATCTTCATACTGAAACCGAGACATCTGTCGAGAATTATTTGAAAATTTTAAATCCCTAAAAATTATGTATCAAATGTAACCCAACTTGTGGAAATGACATGTCTAACTTTTTTTTATCTAAAAATTTAATATTTCAAATCACAATCTTTTTGTAAATAATAATTTATTACTAAATCATTTTTAAAATAATAAAACATAAAATTATAAAATTGGATCTTTAAAAATCAAATTAATCTATTAAAAGATAACACTTAAGATTTTACTTTTTAAAATAAAATTTTACAGTTCCATTACTCTTCCTACTAATAATATTTGTTATAATAGTAAACAATAAATTTTTTTTTATAGACAACAATAGTTATGCTATAATTTTGTTCAATGTAATTTTGTTGAAATAATAATTAATTTTTTTAATTTATTCAATATACAATATAGTTTTATTATATGTAATTAGTGCAACGTAACATTATTCAAAATAATGATTAATTAACTCTTATATTATTTAAATAATAATTAAGATACTTAGAATCCTATTCCAGTGATAATTCTATCTTACATCAACAATAGCACAAATTTTGTTTACATAAAAATATTTAACTAATAATTATAAATTATAATTATAATTATAATTATCACAACTTTATCCCTATATCTTATGATTGGAGTTTTATTTAAGTAATAACTCTATTCTAAATTTGGCATAACTTTTTAACTAATAATTGTAATTTAAATTCTAATTATTTTTAAATATTTAATTATCATAGGTTCTATTAAATTATAATTGTTAAATATATAATGATCATGATTTATTTCAACCTTTTAAACTAATAATAATTCTAATTAAATATTATAATTATTTTTAAATGTAAATTTATAATACGATGAACAAATAAAAGATATTTTCATCAATTTTTAACTTTCTCTAAACTCGTATTTATATATATATAGATTATAAATATTTATATATTTTGATAATATATTTATATGTTTTTATACATTAATAATTCAAATTATATAAATGTTTTCATGTAATTATTTATTAATAAATATTTTTAGGTGATATGAATGCCCACTGTGTAATAATAAGTAAATGTAAGAATATATTGGAGTAGGTGGAGTGATGCCATAATATTTTTTTTGAGGTTTGGATTAAATTATATATTTTTAAGAAATTATAATACAATTATATTGATATATATAAAAGATTAAAGAAAAAAAATTATCATTTTAAAGGATAAATTAAATTTTTATTATGCATGAATTTGAAATTCTAAAATGAAAATTCCCATTTTGGGGGCTCTGCCTACCCCCAACTTTAGCCCCTAGGAATAGATATGGCAAAACCTAAGAGTAGAAAAGTTAGACCTAGGACCTGTTTTTCTTTAAGGGAAAGAAATTGTGTGTTTTTACCATATTTGAATACGCGTCAATCTCATGTGAATTTTCTTTTAAAGTACTATAATCTCTGTTCTTTGTTTTAAAAAGTGAATTGTTTTATACGTTAAATAAAAAATAAATTAAATATTCTGATAAAAATTTTATCTATTTTACTGTTAAAAACTAGTTAAGATGACGTACACGTGGCATGTCACGTATTATTGTTTAGTTATTTTGTTAATTATTTAATTTTTAATATTAGAAATAAATAATTTTTTATATAAATAATTAATACGATCTTTAAACTAACATGTAGGATTAAATTATCTATTTTTTAAATAAAAAATATATAATCTAACTTTTAATATAAAAACTTTCATTATATTTTTACCGAGTTCTTTTTATTTATTAATAATATATAAAATAATGATTTTACATATATGTATTTGCCTCCAAATCCTCTCTTTATCAACCTAAGGAAGGTACAAGTAAAAAGCCAGATTATGATAAGGAGCCTGCCTATTGACAAGTTTGTAGGCATCCTAATTTTAGTAGTAAAAGATAATTATATAGACTTTTGTGGACATTTATAATCATATGAAATAGTTTGTTGATAGAAGAACCTATCTCCTTCTAAGCATCCATATCTTTTAGATTTCTTTTCTTTGCTTGTCTTCAATATTATATATTTTCTCTTTCTTTGTTTTATCACATTATATGATTGCATAAACATATATAATCAATGAAAGCATGAGTTTTTCTATGTTAGAAGTATCAGTTATGTTGCTTTTATAAATTATAAAAGTTATTTTTTTCGAGATTTATAGTTATTTCATTTAAATTTATTTTTTTTAAATATAATATATTTTATCAATGCACTCAATAGTTATTGATGATATCGTTATTTTTTTTAAATATGTTCCCATCGTATTTATACAAAAACTAGTTCTATGCATGTAGGTTAAATTTTTTTAAAAAAAAGTCAATTAATTGATAATTAAAAGAAAAATTATACATGTGTGTAACTCCAAAGAAATACCCTTAATGAAGTAACCCCAAAGGTTTTTAGTTCTTATATATAAAGGGATAGATTTAGTTTATATATTTTATTTTGGTCAAATTTAGTGAAAGTATTTTTTTTTTCAAAGATCAATTTTGGTCTTAATATTTTTTAAGATTTGAAATTCAATTCTGATCTAAATAGTAACAACTAATTTTATTTTATTAATATTTGCTATTATACTTGGATTTTTTTTAGCCTGTGTGTTTTTCAAATTTTAAAATTTTAATATTGACACCAGTAAAAATAGTTAAATCCATTAACCCTTTTTAATAAATTGTGAATATAGTAAGCTGACGTGACATTACGCATGCGATTTGTTGCACCAGATCTTGAAAATAGCACAATTTAATAAACTTAACAACTACCATTTGATCAAAAGTCAATATTGCAATTTTAAATTTTGAAAAATGTAAGGATTAAAAATAATTGAATTAAAATACAAAAATTAAATCCACAACTTATTCAAAATAGAAGGACTAATGGTAGAATTTAACCAAAGAATTTTTTATTTTTATTTTTCCAATTAAGTCTCCATTTATTCAAATAACATTTTTTTACAAATATGTAAATTTACCCGTATAAACTTTTGATGCATTATTTATTTCAAATTTTATAAAATTATTTTCTTTTTTATTTAATTAAATCGATGCCTAGTTAATTTATAACATCAACACCATAAAATAATTTAATAATAGAGTATAAAACATTATAATTAATTATTAAATAATATAAAAGATAAAAACAATCAAAACAAATACACATCATTCATTTAGCAATACTTGTGAAAGACTATTGATACAATAATAATTCACTCTCCTTTCTTTAATTTTCGAATTTAGTTCTTATAGTTTTATTTCTCATAATTTTCAATTTTTTTCTCTTCGAAAAATAAAAATCATGAAAAAAAATTTGATTTGTCATTGTCCAGTTAAAAATAGTTAGAGATAACGTTGAATCATAATTTTATGTAAATTTTAAATTTTTAAAAATTTGATTGATGTCGAATGAGAAAGCAAAGGTTGTATGGTCAATGAGCATATAATATATGATAGATGTATTGCCAAATCCAAACTCCATTATATATACATATAATATATGATATGAAATGTCGATATCATGCATTAGGGTGAAGACAACAGCAAATGGATTTAAAATTTTGGCGTGCAATGGAAATGTGCAGTGTTCAATGTCATATGCAATTACAAGAAGCCAATGGCCTACTCAAATACAATTCCATGAAAAAGGAAATGTCACTCCAAATCCAACAAAACCATGAAATTACTCAATTCCCGAGGAACTAAATTCCAAAAATCTCCATTGATATAGTCACCTAGTTAACTCTCCATATGCATACAATTTTGACAGAATCCTCTGCTCTGCTCTGCACTGCACATTTTTCTTTCTTTTCTTCTTTTCTTTTCCTTTTTTATGTTTTCAAAGTAATTAAAAACTTCAACCCCGCCTATGCTCCTATTCAATATTATTGTTAGTATTCGAGGATGTGTGTTCGATTATGTTAAAGTGTATCATCCTCTTATTTAAGAGTTGGAGAAGAGTTATGCATTATATCAAATAAGAATCTACAATGAAATTAATGTTAAAAAAAATTATATTATTTGAAGGCACTTTAATCTTTTTTTTTAACAAAAACTAATAAAAATGAGAATTTGAATTCACATCAATTAGATTAATAAAACATTAATTTACCACTCAATCAAAATTTTATTTTAATACACACAATTTATTATATCCATTAGTTGTATCTATCTATCTATATTTAAAATATTGTTAATTCAGTTGGAGTCACAATTCAACTCGATACCAACTCACTATTGATGGCAACACCCTGACAACCAATTGAAGTGCATTTAGTATCATTAATATGTTATATTTATGTGTTTAAATTTCGTTTTACTTGCAATTTAATTTAATTTTTTATTTTAAAATTGTACATATTTCATGTGTTATTATAATTAATTAAGTTCATACCATATGTTTTATTATTTATTATATATTATTTTTAAACACATAAATGTATTTTAGATACGACAAAATTTTTAATATATGTTAACTACCTACTCTTTCATTTAGTATTTGCCACTCAAATAGTTTAAAAAAAATAAATTGGGCTGAGGTAGTATCATTTAAAAAATATATATTTATTATTAGGGTTTCCGGATAGATTAATTTCACATTAAATCTAATTTGAAAATACCCTAATTAAAAAAATTAAATTGATTCTATTCAATGAATTATAAAAGTTGAAGTAACTCTCAATAAATTAAAGTGTAATTTTATTAATGTGTTATTTTATAACTGTATACTTTTTAAAGGATTTATATTAAAATTTCACCAATTTTTGGGGAGTCAAGACTTATTTGCCCATCTAACACCGTTTTTCAATGTTTTTAAAATCGGAGCAATAATCAAATCGATTTGATGAATTTAATAAAAAATCATAAAATTAAAAATTCAATTCAACCAGTTCGTATTAATAGGTTCAATACCCTTCTCTAAATCAATATCTTAATTGACTCTCGATCTAATCTTTCGATCCAATCCGGTTTAAACAATTTTGGGGTCCCTAATTGAAACAATGTGCAGACAAAGTAGGCCAAAAACAATATTAAAATTGTTTTATTGAAGCCTATACCTTAAAAGCCAAAAACAAGATTATGATTCTCCACACCTTTGCTTCATTAATTGGGATTTACTCGCTATTATTATACCTAAATATAACCCTAAACCCTACATTTGGCCTCATATTATTAATCTAATCTTGGTTAATCCATGTTCCTCACTTAAAATAAGTTGTTGTTGTGTTTCCAAATAAAGATGGTCGTCTATTTGTCTTAATATAAAACAAAGTTGCACAATGTTGACATTGGGTTTTGGGGATTAATTTTTTTTTCATCCCACCAAATGTCTATATGTGACTTTAAAAAAAAAATGGGGTCTTAAATTATTTTATTAGTGGAAACACTTAATGACAAATGGTCTGGTTTTAACCTTACCTAAACCAACTAACTTTAGGGATTTTGTTAATTAATTAAAATTTTGCAAATTTATATTATTAATTCATTCTTTTATTTCTCTTTACTTGAAGTTGTTAGCATATCTCTTTGGATCCTATTAGTTTGTCTCCCTTTTCAGTCTTCTAAGCACTTATAAAATATGTAAAGAGCAAACCAGACTCTCAATTTTCTCCATCTTTCTTTCTCCATGCAATTTTTAGGGCTATTTTCAATTAATATTATTAAAAATATTGTATAATCCCTTTAGCGGCTACCTAGTCTACAAGGTGCATTGGATATGCATAATTTAAACCAACTTGTTTTAAATGATAAAAAAGAAATTTAAAGACTAATTTATAATATATATATATATATATATATATAAACCACAAGTTTGGAAAACCTTTGAACTAATGAGAATATCATTTATTTTCTATCATATTATTAAATTTATATTTAAAAATAATTATAATATTTAATTTAGAATTATTAGTTTAAAATTGAAGTAAATTGTATAATTATATATTTTTTTGGTAATTTCAAAATAAAATTATTATTTAAATAGAACTATAAATATAAAATTTTTAGAGGAAAATTTTTTTGGTAATTATAATTAGTTAAAAGATTTTGACTAATGATTTTATTGATGTTAATGATGTTAATTAGTTATTATTTTGAATAATATTGCTTTACATTAATTACATAAAGTAAATATATATTATATGTTGAATGATTTAAAATTTTTTATTACAATATTTGAATTGATAAATTAAAATATTTGAATTATATTAATAATTTAAATAAAATATGATTTTATAATTAAAAATAAAATATTTGAACAATTAATTAAATATAAATGTGTAAATGTGGGATTAGAAGCTAGTTAAAAGGGTAAAAGTATTATAGAGGCACTTATACTAGGAGTCAAATTTCATTTTGTCCCCTTTACTAAAAAATGGATAAATTAGTCCTTACACGTTAAGAATTTCATTAATTTCTATTGTTAAAAACTAATCCATGTACGTCATCATGAGGTAAATGTGGCATGTCACGTATAACTATCTAGTTATTCCGTCAGTTTTTAATAGTAAAAATTGATGAAATTTTAACAAAAAGACCAATTTACTATATGATCTAATGTACGATGGCTATTTTACTATTTTTTAAGTAAAAAGGGGTAAAATGCAATATGACTTTTAATATAAGTGCATCCATATTACTTTTACATATTAGAAGTGATTGTACCAATCTATTATAGTTAAATTTTTTTAATGAAAAATTAATTAAAAATAATTATTCTAATAACCATAAATTTAATGGCATGTAAGAGAATTTTAGTTTCGATTTTTTTTTATAAATTCATATTAGTTGAGCAAGGAATTTTTTATACATAAATTCAATAATAGGATGATGGAAATGACAATTGTGGCACCTACTTCTTCTACTATGTGACTGCAATTAACATGGCTAACCCTTTGAACAAGAATATCATTTTCATTTATAAATTTTGTTTTTAACTTTATTTTTGATTTACTGGACATATTATTTCTGCACACCCCAAAGATTGTCATTGAATAATACAAACATGCTTAGAATTGGGACTTTCAATTATTACAATGGCATCAACTACATGGACCCGACATGTAGCAGCTAACTTGTCCGAAATACTAACACAATAAAAACAGCCAACCTCGTGATTTTGTATGCAAAATTTTCTCATCAATGGACCACACAAAACAACAATTATAAACCAACTCTGTCTCACCATTTTCACAACACTTAACAAGGAAAAAAAATGGTTAAAATGTGTAGTTTTCAAAATTTAAGAATTTAATTTTTATATTGTAATTTAATTTTTCAATTTCAAAATTCAATTCTAACCATTAGCATTATTATTATTTTTAGTTAAATTTGTTGCTCTGACATTTTTAAAATAAAAAATTCTCATTTGACAATAATATAATAAAAAAATTACTTCGTAATTAACTTGAATTTAACAAAAACTAACAATGATAATAGTTCAATCTTAATTTTAAAATCTGAAAAGTAAATGGACTAAATTTCATAAAATTAAAGTATAGGACTGAATTCTTAATTTTCAAGAAGTACACATACTTGTGGCGCATTTTAACCAAAAAAAAATTACACCATTTAACTGCAAAACATTTATATATATATATATATGTAACATAGCCAAATGACAGTGGCTCGAGACATCAACATCCATGCAACAAAAGTCCAAAAAAGAACAAAAACAACCGCCAATATCTTTCATTTTTTTTTCGTCTAAATTATTAACTATTTTTACTAGGAATTAATGAAAAGGATAAAAAAAAAAAGAGAATCACCGGCGGTGGTTTTCGGGTGTATCGGATTCCGGCGACGATGAGAGTAGACAAACAATGATATCAGCAAAAGCACTAACAATGAACTTGTGGGTGTTTTTGGGGTTTAAAGTAAGGTAACAAATGAGTAGTTCATGCAGGAAGTCCCAGTCTTTGTTCACATCGGTTAAGTTCCTCGCTTCGATCATTTCTTGCATTGAAAACCTGAAATCTTTGTATGGGTCCGGCGAGTATTTCTTGACAGCAACGCCACCGTCCATCGGCGGTGGTTGAGTCGGTGTTTCGGTTGTCGTCTCGGTGTTAGGTTCAGCTTCGGGCCTTGTATCGGGTGACTCGATGATGGAGTTAGAACGACCTGGAGAAGAGAAGAAGAAACGGTGGGAAGCGTATACGGTGGCGAAATCAGGTGTGGCGTCGGCGTCGGCGTCGGACTCGGAATCGGTGGTGCGAATGGAAGGTGTTAAAAGGGAAGTGGAAGCTGATGATGTTGATAGGTCGTAAAGGGAGTTAAAGTTCTTGGGAAACGATGAAGGATCTTGTTTTATTGATGATGATGGGAGTAAGATTGAAGATTCGTCCATTGATTTAAGATTTGTGAAGCAGAGATGAAACATTTTCAAGAACATATTCGACATTTTCAAGAGCAGGAGAGATTTTGATGAAGATGATTGAAAAAGGGCTTTGAAAGTGGTGGCGATGTGGGGGTTTTATCGGCTGAAAGAAAAAACACAAGCCTGAGCTGCTTAAGAAAAATAGATTAGAAAAGTAGTGTTTGGTCTGAATCATTTGATATCCGTATGGGTTATTAAACTCGATTTCATTGGTGTTGGTTCAATTTTTTAGATTAAAACTTAAAAATTTACTATATTTGTATTACTATTTATTATTTTGAGCTTTTTTGCGGTTAGGGATGAATTTAAAATTTTTTTAAACAATTATAGTAACCGAATTATAAAATTTTAAAATTTTAAAAATATTTTTATCATATATTAATCTATAATTTTATCATTTAAATAATTTAAATATATGTTTTTTGTTTTGAGGGTCAAAATATAAAAAACACAAGTTTTCATTTTTTAGGCTAGCACCTACATGCTCCCGTTTGCATTTTCTCCAACTATTTGCCTCTTGAGAATGCGCATCTTACCACAACATGCACCACATATTAATAATTAAAATTTTTTATTATATATTAGAAACTAAAAAATATATTTAAATTAATGAAAATAAATTTATTTTTAAAAAAATTATTAATTTAGTTCAGTTAGTATCGATATTGTTATTAATATAAAAAAATATAAATTCAAGTGCATTGAAATATATTTATCTTCCAATTTAATAATTCATAAAAGATTATAAACATTATATAATATCCATAAAATTTTTTTTCAACATCGATTACCTTAGAATGGGGCTAAAGCCTAAGGGCAACAAAGATTTTCTTTTTTTACCTTTTTATGTTTGGAGTAAAGTAATATTTAGTTTTTGATTTTTTTATTTTGATCTTTAATTTTTTTTGTTTACATTTGTTTCGAAATATGATAATTTATTTCAATTTGATCATAAATTTGAATTTCATTATATTATAATGATGTGGTGTAATTTTAAAAATGAAATTGAAAAAAATGTTAAATTCAAAAATTAATGTGAAACAAAAAATAAGGACAAAATAGAAAAAATTATCGAACTATTTTGCATGCGAAATGTTATAAAATGACAAAAAGGGTCTACCTCCCTCCATTATTATTTTTTCGATCATTTATATTTTAATACATGCTTTTGTAATATCTTATATATATAAAAAAAATGTACAATTAATTAATATTTTTTATCATGCATTAAGTTAAAAAAATATTCTTAAATGAGTAGTTAAATTAATTATTAAACCCAAAAAGAAAAAGGAAATCACTTCCACTTCCACATGATTTCTCTGCACTCAATTAGATCCTTTTTATGTACTTTTTGTGAGGGATTCAGCTTTATTGGACACCCAAAGATTGAAGCCTATGCATAATACCAATAAAATACATGGGCCTGGAAATGATTTCCTTTTGTACCTTGGGTTTCACTTTCCTAACCATTTTACAAGCTAACTGCAAGTCAATGCACAATGTTGGCTTCTAGATTAATAGGCAGAGCCAAGCATGAATAAATGAATTTTGTGTATATTCGTTTATTTATTTTTAAGTTTAGTTTGTATTTTGTATATTATTTTAAAATTGTATATATGTAAGGTTAATTAAAATTGTATTTATTTAGTCGATTGAGTCTTAGCTCAATTGATATTGACGTTGTTGCTAGTGCAAAATGACGTAGGTTTGGGTCCGCTAAAGCACATTATTCTCCTATTTAAGAGTTGGGGAGAGGCTATAAGTAGTTCTAAACATTGTATCAAAAAGAGCAGATATGATAGTAACTTGTTAAGATTAATGTTAAAAAAATGTATTAACAATTGTATCATAAATAAATAAAGGGTAAGCTACATTAGTAGTCACTGAACTGTGTGTGTTTTTTTTTCTTTTCTGATTACCCAATTATGAGAAGTTATAAAATGATTACCTAACTATCAGTAAGACAAAATTGAATTGTTGGATGACTATTTTGTGACTTTTCATAATTGAGTGATCAAAAAATGAAAAAAATAATTGGGTGTGAATAGCAACATTTTGTTTTTGTTTGGATCTAAAAACATTTTTTAAACTTTTTAGATGGAATAGGGTTAATTTAGTATTTTTATTACGATTGAAAAATATTATGAAATAAAGTGTAGTTTCTAAATTATAAGTATTTAGTAGTGTTTAATATCTTAAATATACCAAAAAAATAAAAAAAAATTACGGAATTGTGCTGATTTCTAGAAAATTTACGAAAAAGGACCGTTTCCCCTCAAAACGCGTCCACGTCAGCGCATTTTGAGGGGAAATGCCAGGAAAGCGCACCCTGAGGACGCGCTTTTCCCTTTCCTCAAATATTAGATATTTGTTTTTAAAATTAAATTAAACAAAAAAAAAATAAACAAATTCTATTTTATAAAGATATTAAAATTAAATTACAAAAACATATAAGCAACTATTATTTTATGAAATAAAAATAAAAAAAATCTTATTTATTAAATATATTAAAACTAAATTACAAAAAAATAAAAAATAAAAACTTTTTATTTTATTAAATATATTAAAACTAAATTACAAAAAATAAAAAATAAAAAACTTATTATTCATTAAATATATTAAACTAAATTACAAAAAAACTTCTTATTTATTAAATATATTAAAACTAAATTACAAAAAATAAAAAATAAAAAAATCTTATTTTATTAAATATATTAAAACTAAATTACAAAAAAATAAAAATAAAAAAACTTATTATTTTATTAAATATATTAAAACTAAATTACAAAAAATAAAAATAAAGAAAATTTCTTTTTATTAAAGATATTGAAATTAAATTACAATAAAAAATTAAACAATTATTATTTATTAAATATATTAAAACTAAATTACAAAAAATAAAAAATAAAAACAACTTTTTATTTTATTTAAAAAATTCAAATTAAATTACATACAAAAAAATAAACAACTTCTATTTTAGTGAAAATATTAAAATTAAATTACAACACAAATAAAAAACAACTTTTTTTATTAAAAAAATTATTACAATTTAAAAATAAAAAACCCATCCGAATCAATGTTGATGCCGGTCGGAATCAGTGCCACACGGGGGCGGTCGGCGGTTATGCGCTGGATTCCTCCTTCTTCTAGCTTCAGGCGGGCGTCGTGGAATCTCGAGCGGGGATTTCGGTTCCTCCGGCAGTGGGTCTGGTTGTGGGTGTTGCGAGGATGACCCACCTTGATAAAATAACGACCCCGGAGGTGTTTGCATAAACCACGACGGGGGTGTCTGAATCCCGTATGGCGAAGGAGGCTGGTAAAAAGAAGTGCTCCCCGACGGCGCCTCCTATGATCCCTCACCCGATGATGGCCTCAAGATCGGCTGGCCAGTCGGAGTAGTCGGGAACGGACTCGAACCCGGCCATGCATTCCAACCTGGGGTGGGACTGAGAAAATGAAACATATATGGGTTAGGAAGATACATATAAGGGGTAGTGTAATAACCCAAATTCTACGGACACCGGAAAAGTGAGTTTAAGGCCTCCGTCCTAGGAAAACGAGTCCGTAAATATTTATTAAAAATATTTACGAAGTTAGTATAGGTTGAATTAGATTTTTGATAAGTGAATTTAGTTTAATTTAAAGTAGTTAGGAAAAGGATCAATTGAATAAAGAGTGAAAGTCTAATTAAAGATTATAGAAAATAAAAAGGACTAAAGAGGAAATTATGCCAATTGCCAAACTTGAGGCGGCATAAGCATAAAATCTAAGATTTTTATGTGTTAAATATATTATTATTAGATAACTTTATTATTATTATAATATTATTAATAAAGAGAAGAAACATAATAGGCAAACGAAACAGAGAAGGAAAGAAGGAAGGAAAGAAAAGAAAGAAGAAAGGAAAAATTGAAAGTTTGAAGCTTGAAAGTTGATAGGTAAGTCAATTTAGCCCTTTTTACTTAATTTTAATGTTTTAGAAGCCTTGGAACAAGGTTTTGATGAAGATAAGTTGATATTTTGAAAGATAGTTAATTATTAGACATTGTTTATGTTGAAGAAAATGATGAATTAAGGGTTAAATTGATAGAAATTCAAGTTAAGAAAATAAGTAAACTTAATTAGGATTAAATTGTAAAATAAGCTATAAGAAAACAATTTTGGGACAGCAGCAGTAGAGTAACTTTGAAAAATCACTAAAAATCGTATAAGTGGAATTAGAAGTTGTGTGAGATATAGAATTAAATCTTATTGAGTCTATTTTCATATGAAAGAAACAGGGAAAGTAAAAAATCCTGTATTTTGAGATAATTAGATTTTTCTGAGACTAGTTCAGAGTGATTTCGAGATCTCCTGTTCTGACTTGGAAAAATCATTAAAAATTGTAAAAAAATAATTAGGGGATATAATTTATATGGTTAGATTCCTTAATGCGTCTATTTTTAGAAGAAATAAACTAGAATATCATTTGAATTCTGTATAAAAAGATAATTAAATTTTAGTAAAGAGTGGTCGGAACTATCAGACAACAGAACAGGGATAATTTTAAAGAATAAACTGTATTTATTGGCTAAATAAAAAATTCCGAAATTTTTATGGTAAGAAGATATGTGAGTCTAGTTTCATAGAAAATTTACGGATGTTGATTTGAAATTCTGTAACTCAAGATATAGATAATTTAGTGACAATGACTCAGGTAAATAGCCTTGAAAGAACTTATAAGTAAATAATAGAATTGTGTACAAAGAATGTGGAATGAAGAGCAAGGGTAGGAATTGAATAAAATTCAATTATTTGTTGTAATTTAATACTATAATTAATAATGTAAATTGTTATTATTATTTTCGTAGCAAACAAGGAAACCGAGACGTCTAATACGAAGGGGAAGGAAAAAGTGATTGAGGAGTAGCTCGAGAAAATATCGGTTTGTATTATCATAATTCAAGTTATTTATAATTGCATGTTTAATTTCAATGTATGTGTATGAAAAATGAAATTCAGGTAAGTATTGATGTTTGAATTGTATATGACTTGGACTTAATTGATAAATATGTGTTAGTATTGAATTAAAAATTGAGCTACATATGATTGATATGAAAGGTACATTGAATTAATTTGTGAAATTAAATCGGAAGTGATTTGAGATTAAGATTGAGATTGCATTGATAATATGTATGAATTGAATCCGAATGATTATGATCAGTAGAAAATGAAAGTGAAAGTGATATGGATATGTGATTTAAATACCCTATTAACTAGTCGGGCTGAGTCGGATATAATTGGCATGCCATAAGATTGGAAGTGTTCAGGGATTCTTCGACCTTGAGTCGATGAGACACTGGGTGTCATATTATTTATTTCGGATAGATTCAATAAGGTAATGGATACCACTTTACTTCGGCTAGGCCGATGAGACACTGGGTGTCACTATATTGCTTCGAACTATCCGATTAGGCACTGGGTGCCAGTATGGTGTGTTTGGTTGGATCCGAGTATCCGCTAAAGTCCGAGTCATGTTAATAGGGGTAATTATGTGAAATGAGAAAATCAAATGAATTTGATTATTTGAACCTCTGAATGAATAGTTAAAGAGATATTGTGAAATGAAATTATGCTATGTGATTGAATGCATGAATCAAAGTTCATGAATGGTTCCTATTGAAATGTGAATTAAGTAGTTATATGTGATTGAGAGATGAACCAAAGGTTCATGAACAATTGAAATTCTATGGATGAGATATTAATTTAAATATTAAAATTGTTACATTGGAAATATAATAACTTAGTATAATTATATGTATGATGTATTATTTATCTAAGTATGTTCACGATATTTGATCATTGTTATAAATTGAATTATGATAATACCACTGAGTAATTCCAATACTCAGTGTACGGTTTGTTTTCCGTGCGCAGGTTAGTAGAGTTTCTGATCCGGTCCAGCATCCAAATCAAACCCGACTCCAACAAGAGGATTTTGGTGATGAAATTCTTCCTTTTGTTAAGTGGCATGTACTAGATAGTTATATGAATTATAAACATATATATATACTTAAGTTAAATGATTTTGGTTGTATTTAAATGATTATAATGTTTTGGATGAGGAAAATGATATAAAGTTATAAAATGATAAATTGGTATTGGTTGTTTTGGTCTGAATTTGTAGGGGGATTTAGGTAAAAATAAGCAGAAATACTGCCGAAATTTTTATAAATAAAAAAAAATTTACGAAAAATTTTCTAGAGTGATTGAACAAGTTTCATTTTACTTTTATTATATGCTTTGGGCATTGAGAGTCCAATATAGGGATTTAATTATTAAATTATACTATGAATGTTATTTTATTTGTGAGTGATTAGTAAATTGTTTGATATGTTCGGTAATACCTTGTAACCCTGTTCCGGCGACGGTTTAGGGTTAGGGGGTGTTACAGGTAGGGTACGCACCTGGCATAAAAGGTAAAGGCTGTGATGTCAGTGTCGTCGGCTGAACTGATGGGTCCGGTGACTGTGTGGGCACTGTTGATGGCCCCGGTGACTGTGTCGGCGCTGTTGATGGCCCCGTCTCATCACCCCTCCTCCTTGGATTTAAAGGGCCCCGACGTTCCCTTTGTTGACGAAGTTGTCGTCGCCTCTTTTCTTCTGACAACAAATACGGCTTACTATGGATCCTAAATCATGGCATGTATTCCGGCACGTGCGCTAACTCAGGAACGAGGATCGGTTCCCGAATAGGTAAATAGCCATACCGGTTCTGCCCCGTCTCGGTATGTGCTAACTAAAATCTTGGCCAATCCATGTGCAACTGTCGTAAGTCCACTTTGTGCTCATCATCGAGCACCTCAGGTGGCACGGGAATCGGTTGTCGGAATCTAAATTGTCCCAGAACCTGATCTGACTGATGCATCTCCACGGTCGCATAGGTGATCAATGGGACCTTCACGTGCCAACAGTCTAGATTTTGCAAGAACTCCTCCGGAATTACTGCCCGAATTGCCGGATCCTCGTACGGTGTCCACTGAAACTATATTAACATTACAAAAACATTAGTTATATACATAATACTAAATACTAAATACGAAATACTAAATTATAAATACGAAATTCGAAACTTACTTGTGATTCCGACCGTTGGTCCAATAGAAGCCGTACATCTTCAAGCGAGGTAGGTATTCCAACATAACTCGCCGAATGGTTCCACCTAATTAAATAAATTTTTAGCATACAATTATAATATAAATCTACGTAATAATTGTAAAATATAACATTAAATTTACCTCGTTATCAGTGGGAATGAATATGGTTGGTCGAGTCGAGGACGTAAAAATGGAAATCGAAATTGTGCCCATGACTGCAGTAGTGATAGGCAACCTCCGATTTTCGCTTTACTCGGCCGCGTCACCCCGCACATCTCCCGATACAACCTCGATAGCACGGCAGACCCCCAACTCAATTCACCGGCTGCTCTAAAATCAACAAGTTTTAGCAGCCATCTCAAGTGTACAGGGTTTCTAGAAAGGTCCGGCATCAGATAGCCTCCAATTATCTGAAGAATGTATGCCCGAGCATACCGTATTCTTTCTATTTCGGTCGAACCCTCATTCGGCTCCGGGAATGTGTCTCGTAACCAGGCCATCTTGATCCGAGCTCCTTGAATTTTATCCGGAATGGCATCCAGAAGCTCGTAGCATACGGCTCCCCAATCACCAGAAGTTGCGGACCCAATGACTATCGACCCGTCCACCGGCAATTCCAACTGCAACTGCACATCTTCCAGAGTGATGGAACACTCTCCGCATGGAAGATGGAAAGTGTGCGTCTCGGGTCTCCACCTCTCTATCAACGCATTGATCAAAGGCGGCTCCAACTTGAACCCCCGGCCTATCGTGGCCACGTGCCAAAAACCGCTTCCCGCAGGTAATTCTCGATCAACGGCGATGGGGGACCATGCATGTTGCGAATATAACATTCCAACACCCGATCTACAGGCTGTTTAAAAAATTATAAAATAAAAATTAATTAAAATTGCATAATTATAAAAAATATTAAATAATATTGAAAAATTAAAATTAAAACTTACCATTTGCATTTGATCGACAGAGATGTGCTTGTTGTCTAGACGAAGTAATTCCCCAGCCATTGTAATACGATCGAAAATTTTAAAATTTTCCAAAAAATATATTAAAAAAATTAAAAAGGGCTTTTTTTGTAAATAGTAAAGGACTATTTCGAAATTTTAGAGGAAGTTTGAAGGACTTTAAGAGAAATTTGAGAGAAATTTGAGAGGAATTTGAGTAAGGATTAAAGTGTGAAAAAAATAAAAGGGTTGGGGGTTTTTATAGCTTTTTTTTTTTTATCGTTGGCCAGCAAAGCGCGCCCCTTCCTGGCATTTCCCCTCAAAACGCGCTGACGTGGACGCGTTTTGAGGGGAAACGGCCATTTTTCGTAAATTTTCTAGAAATTGGTCCAATTCCGTAATTTTTGATTTTTTTGATATATTTAGGATATTAACCTGTTAAATCTGCTATAATAAATTAAATGTACATTTTAGACATATGTTGAAAAGTAAAAAATAAATTAACTTAAATAATATTCAAATTCTTTAATATTATGACATGTAAAATATAACTTTTAAATAATTTTTAAGCAATCAATATAAATTATTCGTAAAATTAAATTAAAACAACATACAAATACAAAACTTACAAATTCAAATATATACTATATTAAAAAAAATTTAGATGAAAAATGGTTAATTTAGTGTTACTGTTTCGGTTGAAAAATGTTTTTGAAAAAAAAAAAATTACTTTAAAAAATTGTTGTAAAAACTGTAGTTTCAAAATTCTACCAACTATGCTAAAAAGAATCTCTAGTTTCTAGTTCCTAATATTATAGTAATGAACAATATATATTTTTAAATATTTTTAAGTAAGTAATATAAATTTATTGTAAAAATTTTGAATATATAAACTCCTAAACATTTGAAATAAAATTAAAAAAATAAATAATTATAAACTTAATATATATATATATATATATTTAGTGTTTGCAATTTAAAGTAAATTAAGTACAGTACAAAGTTTTATAAATACAAGCCAAAAACAATTTATGTATGTTTGTTTGAGTATTAAATGAAATAGGGGAGAGAGAGTGAAAAAATAAAAGAAGAAAAAATGATAAAATTTCATTTCGGTATATATAAAAATAAAATAAAATAAAAAGACATATATATATATATCTATATATATAAAGTCAAAATCATACCTTTTAAAAAAAAATAAAACATTTTTTTCATTGTATCAAACAAATTCTTTTAATTTTTCCATTTTTCCTAATTTTTTCATTTTTTCCCTACCAAATATGCCAATAAAAAATTCATTATTTCATCTTTTTTATTTACTACTTTGTTGATTTTTTTTTTCTTTTCATTTTCTCACTCTACTAATTATAGTATTAACTATTTTTTATTTAGGTTGAAAATTTAATTTGAAAAGCCAATATGAAGAAAGAATTGATTAAAAGATGAAAATTTATTTGGTAAGTAGCGGTAAAAAAATTTTAATTCTATAAGTGAAATTGAGATTTTGATATGTGTCTTTAAATAAAGTTATATTTAAAATTTTTAAAAGTAAATAAATAAAATATATAGGAATATTCTAACCTCACTAATAATTATCGGATTGCTATTACAATAAATAAAATAACGTGAATTTAAAAACATTTAAATATATTTTTCTTTCAATTTAAAAGTCGAAAGTTATACATAAAAATAAAATCGTAAATCATATTAATTTATTATCTACACATAAATTTTAGTAAATTAATATCAGCTTTTAAGTAAGTTATAATTTTTTTAATTTCATTAAATTGATAAATTAGGGCATTAAGATGTAGACCATTTAGGTTTAAATCACATTTTTTTTTGTCATAATTAGTGTGAAATAGTTAGTTGAGTTCAGCATCAGAGTTTTTCAATTAAGCGGTTGTGATGCTTTTTTATCATCTTAAACAAAATTGATACATTAATTTATTGAAAGTAAATTTAAAAATTAAAGGGTCCTAATAATTTGAAAAATATTAAATAATAAAATATTTTAAATGTTACAAATTATTTTACATTTTCTTTTCATTAAAAAGGGTAAATATACATTTTGGTATTTAAATTTGACTTTAAAATTTAAATTGATACCTAAGGGTTTTTTTTTTTTAAATTAGGTACTTAAACTGATTTAATTTTATATAAAATTTATTCAAGTTCAATTAAGTACTTAAACTCAACTTTTTTATTCAAATCGATACTTAAACTTCAATAAATATCTTATTTAAACCGATTTGAACTATGAAATTATTTGGACTACCATGTGTAATTATCCAATTAAAAAATAAAAATAAATACTTTATTTATTTTTAACCAGAATCCTTAATTTTTATCTAATCTAAACACGCTGTAAGTCATTTCCATTAAAAATAACTCATTTTCAAAATATGACCTTCAGACATAGAATTGTGGAAGTACATTTTTAAAGGGTAGAAAAGTAATTTCCTCTTCCTTATCTCTTCTAGGTTCTTCTTCTCTGTAACAGATAGGAGACTTAGCGCTGGCTGCTGTTGTTGTAGTTGTGGGTTTTACATTTTGCCCTTATTAACTATTGTAACAAAATCCATTTTTTTTTCTTTTAAGACATATATCATCTCTCAGAAGACTCAAAAGTCATTGATCTGGTATTTTTCTACTACATTTGTCAGCTTGTTAGATCTAAGTACTGAAAGTTCTCTCTTTGTTGTCTTCAAACAGCTCTTTACCATTTCTACTGTTTAAAGATTTACTTTTGACTTGTGGGTTAGAGTTCGAAAGATCAAAATTTTAATCTTTGGGGGTGTTATTTTTTTTTCTTCAGGTTAAAAGTGGGATTATTTTAGGGTTCTAATGATGTCAATTCCTTCACCTTCTCATACGGGTACTCCCCCTCATTCTGAGAACCCTCATATGGATACTACTCCCCCTCTTGATAACCCCCATGACATGGGTAGTTCACACATAGATATCCAACAAGATCTCAACTCTCATATGGATACTCCCCCTCATACTGAAAACCCTAATGATATGGGCAGTCCACATATAGATATTCATCAAGATCTGTTTCCAGAGTAAGTTTTTTTTTTGTTTGCTCAATTTTTTACTTATCTGCTGTTGGATGAGTTTAATTCATGTTTTATATAGAAATTTAGGTTTGTTTCTTAAATATTTCATGTTCAAAATAGTTTGAATTTAATGAATTGAAGGTTAGTTTACCATAAAATTGAAGAATTTTCTTTGCTTTGAGAAAGCATGGAAATCCTTGTAGTTTAGTATGGTTTACTAGATCTCAATGATGCATGGTCTTTTTTGGGGGGCATTTTGTGATCTAACCCTATTTTAAAAATGTAAAAACCACCTGTAATTGGAAACTATTTACAGTAAGTAGCTACTGGGGAATCTTCTATCTTTGAACCCTGTGATAAACCGTCATTCTCGTACCAAAATCGCCTTGTATTCATCAGTTAGTGATCATAGCAGCGTAATGGTACATTAGTAGCTTCAACGTTTCTCCATATTAAGTTTAAAGGTGTACGATTACGTTTTCTTGAATGCTGTTTTATTCCAATTGCAGTTACTATGGTGGAACAGCTTCTGCTCCAGCTCCGGCTTCTGCCCTGGATTCTGCTCCGACTGAGCCAAAACATGAATTTGAGGGAAATGATAACCATAATGGAAATAATGATAGTGCTTCTGTAATTAAAGATAATAATTCCCCTCCACCAGTTCCACCTGGTAGTAGTGGGGAAGGGTTACCTTATGCTCCTATACATTGGCCAAATGCTGGTGATATTTGGACCTGGAAAGTGGGGAGGAGAGTCAACAGTGCTGGCTTCTATGGTGATAGATTTCTCCATCTTCCAGAAAGTCTTCGAAAGCCAAATAGTCCAAAAGTCTTTGCGAGCAAGCCAGCACTTGAACGTTTTATCCGGTTGAATTTCCCAGATGCAGATGTTAATGCGTTCTTTGCTTCATTTGTTTGGAAGATCCCTGCCATTGTGGAATCTCCTACTAAAGGTTTGCTAAAAAACATATAGGTTTTACGTTTGTGGTGCCCTTTATCATCTTGTGAGGAAATTTGATATCTAACGTTTTTTCACAGGATGAAAGATGCAATGCATATTGATTATATAAGATTTACTGTCAAATTAGAGATTCTCTTTAGGTTAGCTGAGCCCAGGTTGACGTGGTTTAACCATTAAGATTTGTTCAAGGTGAATTGGTGTGGAGTCAAATCTTTAAATTTCATGTTGGTAGGTTTAAGAGTTTTGAAATGCATTAGTAATGGAAGAAACAAAGAGCAATTATGGGGGATGCTTTTGTGGACCGAACCTATGTTAGGAAAGGCCATTAATTTCGATTCTCTGATGAAGGCTTAGGTTCTTTTTATTGTGATTCTCTTTCAGTTGATTTTGTTCTTAGGTTCATTGATTTCGATTTTTTTCAATGAATTTCCTTCCTTTCTAGAGTAGGTTTTCTATTTATCTAACAAGTCTGGTCCGGATGTACCGAATAATAAAACCTAAGCAAAATTTCTTTAAAACCCTAAATTGATCTAGGTCTCCCTCTATTGAGTCCTAAGGTTTAGTGTCTTTTTTGATGAATTTGAACTGTCAAACCACAGTAGATCATTACAAAAAATAAGGGCGCGTGTTTTTAACATATTTCCTCTTTACCCTGTCTAGGTACCTTATACAAGCTAGCATCGGTCTAGGCTTTCTGCTTAAAATTCTACGAAAATTCTTTGGAGTTTCTTTACTTTTTCAATAAGCTTCTTTAGATTTGTCATGTTTGGATCATATAGCAAAGTTTATATAAAAATATTTAACACATAAACAAGAGTTTTCTTTCGAAGAAAACGGCCCCATGACTCGACCTCACCTGATCGTAATGGCCTTTTGCGCTGCGCCTTAGCGCCTAGGCGCTTGCCTTGACATCACTGTTAAATATATGCATGTTGGAAACATTTATATCCGACACTCTTGCCAAATCTTACTCATCCTCATCAAATATGTTTGTCAAAGGTCGTTGATTGCAGGCCTTAAAGAGCTATAAACTAAGAATTAATCTGTTTCTTATTGCTACTGCTGATGACCTTATAGGCTTCTTTGTTCTCGTATTATGTCTGCTTTGATGAACTGTATGTTATGATGAACATTCATGGTAATGACCTTCGGCTTGGAAGTTGCAAATGAGGAGGTACTGCCATAATGGCATAATAGCTCTAGAACAGTCGTACCTGAATTAAGATCGGTGTTTAGCTATGTGTCGGTTAGGTTGTGAATGTATGTGCCTGTGGACATCCTTTGAGAAGGAACCAGTAGACATTCCAAGTGTCGAGTTTGAGATGAAGTGTCATTATCCAAATTGATCTATTTCCATTCATTTTTGTTTCATCTAGGGATAGGGAATTGTTGATGTAGTAGATCATTTTATACTCATGCAAAATTCTTTGTTCTTCTTTTCTGGCCTATTTGTCACTCCTCCTGGAAGTTCGAAGTTGCCGGATGTTCATTTCTCTTCATTGCTTAGCTAAAATACTTTTACCTTTTATGTGATGAATGCCACCTCTCATCCTTTCAGTGGCAGCAGCGCCTGCAGCACCAGCAGAAGGAACAGAAGATGATAAACAAGAAAGTGACACAAAAGGTCTCCGTAGAACCCAAAGGAAGAGGGCTCCCCCTCCTCCCCCATTCAGTACTCCGAGTTCCATCGAAGGTAAGAAAATCCGGTGTTCGTGTATGTTGCTTTGTTCTTTGGTTACTTATGTTTTCTTCTGTGCCTATTAGTCAAATCTCTCTTCCTGGAAGCTCAAGGTAACACAATGTTCATTTTCTCTTAATTGCTTAGCTGAAATACCTTTTTTCTTTAATGTGATGAATGCCAACTATCATCCTTTCAGCGCCAGCAGCACCAGAAGGAGGAACGGAAGATGTTAAACAAGAAAGTAACTCAAAAACTCCCCGTAGAACCCAAAGGAAGAGGGCTCCCCCGGCTCCCCCGGTGAGTACTCCGAATTCCAGTGATGGTAAAAAAATGCAGAAGAATAGTAAAGGATCAGCCAAAACTAAGCGACCAACTCGCCAGCGCGGTAAAGAGTCTGCCCCACCCCCAGCTGAAACTGAAGATACGAATAGCGGTCTTGATTTGTCTTTCTTAGACAATGAAACTGGAAGAGGTTAGAATTGGGAATGCTTACAATTTTCCTGAAAACAGTTTCTTGTTTCTTCCTTTCATTCACCTTTCGAAATGGTTGCAGCGGAATTCGACAACTACCTCAGTTCTTTGGATGAAATCCTTGCTCAGCCTTTCTCCGAAGAACCATTTTCCCATCCAGTAGAGATGCAAAACTCGTTTGCAGAAGACAGCGAAATGGCTGAAGCTCGAAGGAAACTATCTTCCCTTCTCGATATGGATTTCCCTTCATTGATTTGCTTCAAAGACCTTGAAGAACTCGCGAGTCTAGCATCCAAACTCCGAAAAGACCCCACTCTTACCGCCGAACAACTTGTGAAGCTGAAGTTAATAGAAGAGATCCCATCATTTTGCGAGGTGTTCCTCGAAAACCGGGAAGTAATGGAACAGGCAGATAAGTTCTTTAGAGGCCTTGACGACAACAGGGCCAAGGTCTCTTCCCTGAAACAAGAATACAGTGAGTTAAAACAACAGGTAACAAACCTAGAGTCCGAGGTAGATTCCAACACAATGACCGTGCAAGATATCGACAACCAGATAGCACAACTCAAAGCACATCGAGCCGAGCTCACGAAACTGATAGACAAAAAGAAAAGAGACAAGGATGAATTGACATATAACCAAAAGTTGGTGGCAAACTCGATACCGAAAGTGGTGCATGAGGTTCAGCTTGCTAATGCTAAAAAACCAGAATGGGAGCTAAAGAAGGAAAATGCATTAAAGCGTGAAGGTGAAATACTAGCTAAATTTGCTCCTTTAAAAGGGTTTTCCCTTTGAAAGAAATTATGTGTTATCATATCATTGTCTGTTGGTAATATCTTGAACACCATAGGTATGGGACTAGTTTTAAATTTATTTAGTGATAATAAAAAAACAGTGGTAGCTTTGCTGAGACTGCAATTTGGTAGTGTATTGCTTTTGAGGATTGTTGTAACTTAGTAACTTTGGCTAGTGCCCCCTTTGTACTTTTGAACCGTCAAAACTCTTAATTACTGTTTTTAGTTTTAACTTTTTGTAATAATGTTAATGACAAGTTATTTGGTCCAATAAAATTTGATATTTTAATCTCAAACTCAAAATTGATTTAATTTGTGATGTTGGGACGATTTTGGACTGCCTCCAATCGTCTCTTAATTAATTTTATTCTTTTTATTATATATAAAATTGTTTTTAAAATGATTTTTCAAAAAGTATTGTACAAAGAGTAATTAATTTTTTAAGGAATATTTATGAAAAAATTTGTAAATTTTATCAAAGTTGTAAAAATAAGGTTTAAATATTCATTTAATTTCTAAATTTGTCATTTTTCCGACAATATAGACACCATTATGACATTATAACTTATTTTTTTTAAAAAATAAATATTTTTAAAAATATATATAACAATTTTTAAATTCATAAAAAATTATAAATAAAAATATTAAAATTTTTTAAAGTGACAAAAATTAAATTAAATTGGGTTTACTTTTTAAATTTTTAGTTCACGGTTTGACCCATATAAGCCTCGGCAACCTCCTCCATCTTTGACCAACACCATGGAAGAAATTTCTTCAGCAGCGAACTGTTTCTCTTCACCTTGTAAGCAAGGACCTTGAAAGGCTAACGCTTCATATCGCTTTGGAGAATTGACGATGTTATTATAAATTTAAAATATTAAATTATATTAAATTTCAAATATGATAATAATAGAAGGATAAAATTGAAATTTGTAAGAAGCCTGAAGACCTTTTTATACATTTCTGGTCAAGCCATTATATACAATTGTCCTAGTAGTACACGCTAGAATTTATGATTCACGGCAAATAAAACTTTCTTTCATTTTCTTCAAACAGATTATTCTACTTTAGAAGATCAAAGCTTTCAAGTTGAATAGTAATTTGTTCTATTATCATTTAAATTTTGTCTTTATAAAATTATTTTCTGAGCTTATGTTGAATTTTATAACAATATAGATAAGAATAAAAATATTATGATTGTGTATTCATATCATTTTCAAGTCAATTCAATTTTTTGTTATTCAAAACATTTTTATGTTATCTCCAAATTATGATTTTCGTTTTAAATTACTTCCCAACTTTAAAATATTTTGATTACTCTCTAAACTATCAATATTATATCAATCAGGTCCTTTAATTATTAAAATTGTTAATTTAACCGTAGATAATACATAAAATCTTATGTAACATAATTCAAAATAATAATTTTAAAGAAACGTAAAATGTTGCCACATAACTCAAAGAAAAATGTAAAACCGAAAAAAAAAAGTAGCAAACCTTATCCATTTTTATCACATAAGATCCAACAAATCATTTAACACTTAACAATTTTAATAACAAAAATACTTAGTGATATAACATCGATGGTTTAAAGATCTAGTCTTATTTAACGGTTAAATTAGCAATTTTAAAACAGAAAAACGTTACTAATATATCACCATACTTCAAACTTTGAAGATGTTTAACTCTATTAAAAAAAAAAAAATCTTAAAAGAATTTCTTAACCTGGTAAATAAAAAACCAGATAGAAGTGTAAAAATGAGTTACAAGAGAATCATATGATATCTTTGACAAATTATATTGGTACAAGGAATTAGCATAACGGAGGCAGGAATGGAGCCTAGCCTGGATTCATTCAATAATATTATTGATGCTTCTAAATATACAGTATTTGTGATTATAAAGGTATCTTACCTTTGGCTATAAAAGCAGCAACCCTACCAATAAAAAGTCATAGCAAATAAAAGTGTTTCAATCTCAAGGAAAAGCATTTGCAATTTAAAAGCTATAGTATGCGTCTTACGCGCAACTATATTGGATCTTTGCAAATTATATCCCCATTCATATATTTTGATATATTTCAGGTTAAGCTAAGACTAAAAATGGAGTAACGGTTAAAGTTCTTATCTGACATCTAGATAACATAAGTTCAAACCTCATAATCTCCTAGAGATAAGTGACCTTTGCCCCCTCAAAAATGGTAAGTATGCTTTTTAGTCCCTTAGAAGTTTATAAAATTATAAGGTAATATAATAGTAAAATTACACTTTGATCCCCAAAATTTTATGATTCATCTTTGACTCCCTACAAATTTTTTTTAGCTTGACCCATCTTCCCGCAAGGTTGGTCTATTACCCTAGTCATGGTCTTGGTCTTCCCCTACCTCACCTCCAGGGCTTAGGGACCTAAAAGTTGGGTGACTCAAGAGAAACCCAACAAGCATGACCACTAACCCCACAAAGATAATCCTGAATGGTCACTACAAAGATAAAAGTTTACGTCTCTTTGGGAAGATGGAATGCTTGATAAATATCGCACTAAGTGAAGGAGAATGCAGGCTCAGCAACAACTGACAATCAAAGATGTGAAACATTGATGTTGAAATTGAGTTTTTGCCATGGTGTGAATCAAAATGAACCAAGATAGTGACAAGCAAAAAGGAGTTGAAGGTTGTCCGAATTGTCCTTTCGGATCAATACATTCATAACCAAAAAAAAGAAAGAAAAAGAAAAGCAACACGGATGTATGTTTGACATCATGGATCTACAATGGAGCTTCTTTAAGCTTTACTTTAGAGAAAGAAAGATGATCACCAAAAAGATTCATCATAATATGAAAAAAGAATGAATGAAATGTATGAATAAAAAGACCCCCAAAAAGATAAATGTAGTTTTATCATTACTTGCCAAAAAACACACAAGGCAAAATACGAAACCCTCAAGTCCAAGCTTTGGTGGCTTTCAACCAAACCGACCAAGTGGACCAAAAGCATAGATTCTTAACCACAAAGTAAGAAGGGAACCAATTCTCAACATCAACACCCCCAAAATTACTTATTGCTTTTACCATGTTTCTGGTTGAGTTTCAACCAAGGATACAAGAAAAATGCAAGCACTTCATATACAACAAATCCCTATGACGAAGATGGGGAAGTAATCATTTAGCTAATCGCTACCTTATAATGCAAACATGTCATCCTAACTCAGAATGTGTTTTCATTTTTGCTCTAAAACTAAATTATTTAGTTCTTGGCTACTGCATATGAAAACAGGAAACATACCAAAGAAAACCGATCAATGATGCCACTCCGCTACCACATGGTTTGCACCTAAGGGAGGCCTTTCCTAGCTTCCCCATTTGCCTAATTTCAACCAGTTCATATAGATTCTCACCTCTATGGAAGTAAATAAAAAACAACATAGGATCAAAACACATCCACAATCATGCTTTTAATCATTTTTTCACATAGACAATAACTTATGCAAAGCATATGCTTTCCCATGAAACAAAAAGCATCATAAGCAACCTTGATATAAACAAAACATTGATAATAAAAAAATATATTTTACTGCAAATTATAAAGGTAGCTAAATCCTCCAATGGAAAACATCAAAATCATGCCAAAGGAATCATCTAAATAACCCCAAATGTCCATCATTCAGAGAAGAACAATTCTTGATTTGATTAAGTAATAAAAGGTAGTAACCATACAAAAAAAAAAAAAGGGCTAAGCTCCACCAGTGACCTTCAAGAACTAAAATGAAAATAACATGCAATTAAGGAAACAGAGCTAAAGGTTCCATATTTATTACTTACTGTACAAGAACAAGCCTATTATTGTTATTATTGTTGTTATTACCATTTCCCATGCCTCCTCTCAACTCGTCACCACCACCACCGTCCTCCAAATTCTCCACTTCACCTCCCTTGGGCACCGTCACAATTAGCTCCCCATCCTCGTAAACAGCACTCGCCAGCTCCGGCCGTGTCGTCTCCGGCAGCCTGAACCGCCACATATCAAGCTCCAAATCATCCAGCAAACCAAAACCCACCAAACTGTTCGACCTAATCACAATCTTAGTAACCCCAGGATGGATTTCAACTGTATGAGCCCTCACGACATCGCCGATCCTCCCATCCGTCTCCGCCACGAACTTGAAACAGTCAGGGCTTTCCTCCACCGCCACGTCTGCATCCGACCTAAAAGGCAGCTCGAGGACGCGGCTGAAGATGTGGGGTAACCTCCGGAGCTTCTTGTTGGATCCGCCGGTCAACAAGGTCTCAGCTTGAGACCTTGTGGTCCTTGGGTTCATCTCGTATTGGATGGTGATGTTCCTTTTCTTCGGTAACGGATGGATCCTCATGGTGCTCTTTGAGGGTATTAAATATTTGGGTTCCTTCTGGTTTTTTTTACAAAGATTTGAAGAACTGAAATCAAAGGAGAAGAAGGCTAGGAACAAGATTATTAATAGCAACAACAACAAAGATGCTTTCTTGAAGAAAAGTGAAGAGATTTGGAAAGGAATCAAAACCCTGATCAAGTTTGTGAGTGGAAAAGGTAGAATCATAAAAAGCAATGGTGTCAATTCTTCAAATTTTTATTTTTTTTCTCTTGCTTTTTTGGGAAGATCTTGATAAAAACCCATAAAAAGGGTTACATAAAAACTAAAATGGAAGAAAAGGATTCTAAAATTTAAAAAAAAAATTGTTCTTGGAGATTGAGTGTTGAAAGGGGCAATCAGATTTTGTGATTTGGTTTTTTTTTTTTCTTTTTTCCAAGAATATGAAACAAAATTGTATGAAAAACACAAAATCTGGCTTTTTTATTTAAGTGCAGGAAAACTAAGAGCCAATGGCTAAATTATAGCCGGAAATAGCATATAAAGAGAGTAGGTTTTGGTTAATGGTCCCTTAAGTTTAAGATAATTACCTATCAAGCCCACCACCTTTTATTTATTTTCTTTTTACGGGAAAAAGGTAAAGAACTACTATTTAGTGATTTATTTTTTGATGATTACTATTTAGTGATTATTGTCTTCAAAGTACATAGTTAAAATCTAACTATATTTAACACATGGGTAAATATATTATTTATTATTCCTATTAGAAGACCCAAAATCTACACAGCAAAATGAAATGCAAAAAAATAAAAAATAAAAAAAAAATTAAATAGATAACTATTTTTAGATTGTAAAATTTATTGCTCTTTAATTCCCATTTCATCTATATTTATACAATTATTTTAGATTTTCACAAAGGTATTATTATCCATTAACTAAGTAATAACTCAAATGTGGATTTACTAAACTATTGGGAAAGTTCACTAAATTATTAACAAGTTATGTTTATATTTTAGTCATTCAATTTTAAAATGTTATAAAATAGTCATTAAATTATTCGAAAGTTTTAATTTAAGTCATTAAACTGTCAAGTTTTTTTTAATATATATAAAATGTCTAGCTAGCGAGCTCTAATTGACGATTTGATTATCAGTATAGTAGATCAATACCCATCGATAAGTAGAAAAATATATTTTGGATCCAAGTTGATCTGACAGCCAATATCGAAAATCGAAGAAGAGAATTTTTTGGATTTTAGTTCGCAGATTCGTGACATTCAAAGTTGTTTTATAAAAATAAATAAATTGTAGAAAACAATAGAAATATGAGCTTCCAATTGGTGCATGCA
This sequence comes from Gossypium australe, assembly GCA_005393395.2. Classification (NCBI taxonomy): domain Eukaryota; kingdom Viridiplantae; phylum Streptophyta; class Magnoliopsida; order Malvales; family Malvaceae; genus Gossypium; species Gossypium australe. The sequence goes on along the minus strand of CM016622.1, from coordinate 3,654,989 downwards.
GTGTGAACAAATAAGATCATACAACAATGATTTAACAACCTGATGACTTAAATAATTTTTTTTGAATAGTTCAATCACAATTTTGTAACTTTTAAAAGTTGAATGGTCAAAACATAAATTTACTAATAATTTAGTGACATTAGATGTAATTTAGCTATTTTTTTAAAGCAGTAAATATTAATTTGAAAGTATTTTTATCTTTTTATATGTTCATATAAAATTTAGACAAAAAAAAAAAACATATACAAAATGGATTTCAAACCCAAAACATTGAACTTTCGCTCTCTCAACTTTATCCCTAGCTATATTTAACTTTTATATCAGTTTTTTTCTAAACTTTTATATCAATTTTTTTATAAATTTGTTAAATAATTATTATTTTTACCCATATAGTATTAACCTTTGGGATTTTCTCTATTAATTATTTTATTTTGTTACTTATATTATAAATTTTATTATTTTTTATAAAATATTTATATAGTGAGTATAATAAGATTATTTATAATTGTAATTTATTCTATAAATAAAATTAATATCATAATCAAGTGACACCGTCTAATAAATGAGAGTATATAAAAAACCAAACAAAATTTTTATATTAGATTTTGTTATACTCACTTAGATAAATAAAAGAAACACTTGATACTAAATTTACATTTATAAAAATTTAAACAATAATTAAGTTATAGGTAAAATAGTAAATATTTATTAAGCATTGAAATTATTATTATTTTTTTAAATAAGGCAATAGATTAATAAATCAAACTCGAGTCACAACATTTAAAAAGAGAATAAAATTAACTGAAGCTAACATGCTTACACCATACACTCAATTTTATTATCCTTCCTAATTCGAGCATTATTCATAGGAATATCATACAATAAATTGGAATTTTGACAAAAGGAAATAGAAATCCAAGTAGTGTGATTTGCATGACCTTAGTTAAGGAGTGAGAAGTTTTATTGGTACTCGTAGGAGTCTAAACCTTACATATTACATTTTTAATTGTTTCATCTAAACATTCATGTAATAATAATAATAATAATAATAATAATTTATTATATTAATATTCAATATTTTTTAATAAAATTTTTAATTGAGTTGATGTTAAATTGATTTATATATTAGATCCGCTTGAAAAAGAAAATCATTTTTTTATTTCCCATAAATAATATTGAAGATAAGTTTGAAAATCAAACATTCTGTACTTGATATAAGGTTTGCATACAAGGACGGGGGAGGAAGTTGCCATGTTCCTTCCTAGAAGAAGGATGAGATATGGCTTCATTATAAACCAGAAATAAATAAATAAAATAATAAAACAAACCCTTCTATCTATTTTTTGGCATTCTGAGTTTGTAGGTTTGTGTATTTACGTTTGTTTTATATACCTTTTTCTTATAATATATGTAAAACAATATAATATGTGCTTGAAAAAAATTATATGAGAAAATATTTTATACATTATGAGAAAAATTATATGTGCTTGATTATATTAAAATTCTTTTGTTAAATTTTTTTATTAAATTCTCTTATCTTTAAAATAATTTTTTCCGATTACAAAAATGAAAGGAAAATATATGTTACTTTAATTTTAAATACCAAAATTTAATTATTTATATAATAACTTTATATTTCATATATAAAATTTTATAAATAATAATTTTTAAAATTATTTGTGGAATAAATAAAGACACTGTCGATGTATCAGATGCTAAACTACATATTATAACTATATTATTTATAAATAATTTTTTGAATATTAAGGAAAAAAAATTGAAGCGCATGGGCATTAGCACAGAATATGCCAATCTTTTGTATTGGACAAATATTTTAATAATGATTTATTTTTATTATAATATTTGAATTATCAAAGTAATTGGTAATTATGCTTTTTAGTACTTTACTTTCATTACATAAAATTAAAATTATATCATTTAATTAACTATAAAATTATATGTAACTCATGTAATATTATAAACTGGTAATATATAAATGTTCCAAGGTATTATGTATATTTTTTTAATATATTCAAGTCTAAAATATGAACTTTAAATTTTGTTCAAGTCCACCAACAATTGTAATTTGCTAACCAAAGTCTATTTCGAGTATTTCATGCTATTTTTTATTTTTAACATATAATAATTTTATTTTATATAATTAGTAATTATATGTCTTTTAATTACTACCCTTATAATATAGCATATTTAATTTTCATATGATATAAATTACATTATATATAAAATAAGAAAATAACAACTATAAACTTAAAACTTGCCAGATTGGGCTTAATATTGGAATATTAGAGTTCGAGTTTGATCCATATTTTAAATGTGTTTGTTAAAGTCAATTTTGGGCCTAACATTTTTATCCAAACTATTCTAAATTTTGGATGAGCTTTTGATTTTAAGTATGTATGTCAGTCCTTAAGCAAGTCTAGTTTAAAGTTAAGTTAGGACCTATTTACCATTTAATAGAAAATAAATCCAATTGTTATTTTATTTCATTTAAGTTTTTATTATTCTTTATCAAACAATCTAATTATATTCAATAATTACTTTTAAATAGTTTACCAAACAAATTTTATAACCTAAATTCAACACTTAATTTCTTTGTTACTTATTTATTCAGCACTTAATTTTTTAGTTTATCAAATCAGGTTTTAAATTTTTTGGATCATTTTAAGTTTGAATCATTTTGGGTTTTGATCATTTAGGTTGCTTTTTAAGTTTAGTGCCTTCAAATTTGTCAATTAAGAAGTTCGAGTTGGGCGATTTCTAGTTTTGCCATCCGGATCTTATAGTTGAGTTTTGGTCTTTTCGACTTACTTATTTAGGTGGTTTTAGTTTGAATTAATTTAATTTGAAGTCAACATAAAAAATAATTCAAGGTCATTTTGAATTCAGGCAATTTCAATTTAATGTTATTTTAAGTTTGGATTTGTTTTTTTTTCAAATTTTGGATAGATAAATATAAATTATTAAGTTTTTATGATTAAAAATTTAACTAGATTTAAATTTGAGTTAATGGGATTAAGTTTCCGAATTCATAGCAAACAAATATTCTCCCCTGATGATTTTTAGTGCTCATAAAACTAAAATAATTTATTAATAAAAACTATTTTTATTTCTTTTAAGATGGAGATAGAAGGGGAAAAGACGGATTTTTTTTTGCATAATGTAAATATATATACGAGAAACTTATTATTTCAAATAATTTCTTTTAGAGTAGTTGAATATTTTTGGGTGTTAAGTTCCTTTGTGGATTAGAATAGTTACTGAAAAATATGTTGTTAAATTGTTTTCTGATTGATGAAACGATATTATAATTATCTCGACATCTATGAGTGTAAAGGTCCATTTGAATACTTTTAAGAATTCTTCTAAAAATTTTGTATTTTGTTGTTATGGACGGATTTGGCTTGACGTTGTAGGACCTCAATACTTATAGGTGTCAAGATCAAGCCATTTTGTTACACACTGAACTCGGTGCCCATGTATTTTAAGTTGTCTAAACTTTTCAATCACTTTCAAAATTTAAATTTTATCATGCAACTTATTTTCCCATTGTTCATAAATTAGTATTATGAAAATTATCATTCATAAGCTAGTTTAACAAATATTATGTTATTGTCGTGTTTACCAATTGTTGATAGTAAATTTGTAAATTTTTTTAGCCAATGTTATGTTATTATTTACCGATTGTTAAATATGTTTTAAGTATGTTATAAGGAAGTTGTGTTATTATTTTTACTTGTTGTTATAGTAAGTTCGTGCTAATTGGACTCTCTATATTATATTGTATGTTAGCATTGTTTGTAATGTTAGAAATTTAATATTTTGACACCATCAATCGAGAAGATGTATGCTCTAACATACTACTTGAACTCTTCATCAATCATTTTGCAACTCAATGAACTTCACTTGACCCCATCGATTGGATAATTTTTTTATCAATCTAGTCATTCCATCTTTAATATTTATTTGAACTAACTCTTTTTACATTAATAACAATACTGATGTCAATCGTGTTAAGCCTTGACCAATGTTTTTTTATAATATTCAAATAAAAAACCCTCAAATTTTTTTAAAAAATAGGTTTGATGTTGTGAAAATATGGGTATAATTAAGTGATTAATCACATTTACAGCATGATTGGAAGCTGCTTCCAAAACTTTAACCGACTTTGTTTGGAAGCACCCCAACATTCATGCAATCATTTCTAGCCATATTACGCGGTTTTGGTTCAAACTTGTACTGTATAATCCTTTTCAATTAAAGGATTGAATTTTTTTATTTTAATCAATTCTTAATGATAAAAAAAATTAAAATGTAATTCAAACAATTAGGTTGAATATTCATCAAAATGTCTCAAAATGAAAAAAATTATTTAAAGAGATTTTCATATTAATTTTTTATATGAATTAAAGGTAGAGAAAGTACATACAAATTACTAACGTTAAAAATTAAACTTAAATTTTAAATTCTAAAATTTAAAAGGACTAAATTCTAAAAGTAAAAATACAAGAATTAAATTTCAAATTTATAAATTTTTTATTTTTCATCTTCTTACTAATCTATTCAAAAACAGCTTTATTTATTACAAGTTTTAAATATGATCTCCTTATTTTAATTAAACAGATAGAAAAATTAAAATTTTTGAAAATTTAGTTAAATTATCAAAAATGTTTGAAAATTTTAATTAAAAAATCTAAAATTTAGTACCACTTCCGTCCCATAATCTTGTATGTTGGTAATTCTATTACCAAATTTCCTTTTTCTGGATGAATTACCCAACCAATATGGAGATCTATAAAGAATTTAAATTTTAAAAATTATTAATTATATAATATTTTTATAAATAGGGTGAAATACACCAATTGTTTCTAAATTTTATTTAAAATTACATTTCTATTACTCAACTTTTAAAAAGTTATACAATAGTTACTAACGTTATCAAATTATTATATTTTTGTCACTCAATTGTTAACTTCGGTTAAAAAACTAACGTTGCACCTCAAGTCAAAGGTTTAATAGCTAATTTGGTCCTTGAGCTATAATTAAAAATTTATTTTGATATTTCTAAAATTTTCATAACAATAACTGTAAAAAAATAAAGAAAAAAATTAAGCTAAAAATTATTAGAAAATCTATAAAATAATAACAATCATAATTTAAAAAATAAAAAATACTTAAATATGTATAAATCTAAATTTTTCTTAAAATTAAAACTAAAAATTATTTATATAATTGATGACAAGAAATATTCTGTGGCTGAAACAGTGATCATAACTTCAAGCACTGTTTCATTGTGAAACTTACTCTCTTTTTCCAAAATAAAAGTATTGAGCTATTTGTTTTGAAGTTATTTGGATGAATTAGAGCCCAAAACACGAAGATCAATTGAATTGAAGACATGAAGATTGATTTTTTGTGAATTAAACCTGGTTACTTGTAGAACAAGTAAAGTCACTTTCTATAATTGAAGATTTTGAATTGCACAGAAACTCTTACGGAAGTATTATTTTTTGCTGATTTTTAGCCTTACTTTATAGAAAATTGATTATATTATAACTATTATGTATGCAAAACTTAAGTTTTGACTAACTAGGTTAAAGGATTGATTATTAATTAAGAGTACCTAAGAGACAGAGAGAGAGAAGACTTTGAGAGAGCACAAATTTATTCAAGTTAGGAACGTATATATGTTATCCATGAATTCCTTAAAATTTTTAAGCCAATTATTATATAAAAATACTTAAAATTTCCAAACTAAATTCCACTTGTTTTCCACCGTTGATGAATACCTTTAATCATATCAACTTCATGTTGTGTTATCTAGGAATTCCTTTACAAATTTTATTTTGTTTTATTTTTTTCTCAAAGCCTAAAAGTCCTAACAAAATACATTTCAATGCAAGATTCTGATTTCACTATTAGATCGATTGTTGCTTTTCGAGTTTTCAAGAAACAAAATCTAGGCTTGCGACACTATTTTCATTCTCGAGAATCGTAAAAACTTCTACCATCAACAACCTATTTGCAGGATTTTCTTGTTAATTGTGCAAAAGGAAATGAAAAGAGAAAAAAATAAGAAAGAAGAGGGCAAGAGAAAATTGCAAAATGTTCTATTATATTGTCTAGGTTTTTTGGTAAGTTTAAATTTTTGAAATTTGAGATTTTTTTTTCTTTTAATTTATAATGCTAAGTACTCTATTTTTTTTTTCTAAACCTATTATTTCTTTTTTGTAACTCCCATTATTAGATTGATTGGTTTTTTGAGTAACTTTCATTTTTGGATTTTTAAATTTTTTACATTATAATACAACAAAGCAAGTGAAAAAACGAGTAGGATCAAAGTGAATGGGTATTTAATGTATTTTTTGTGAAAGTTCAAAAACTATAATTTTTTTATGAGATTGGATGTGAAAAAGTTAGCTGCAAAACCTTGATTTTTCCTAGCTACAATTAATTTTTATATGATTTTTCTATTTATTGTTACATTATTTTATTTTTATTTTTATTTTACAATTATTGTTAATTTTTTAAAAAAAAGATCAAAACAATTTTTTAACCATAACTCAGGGACCGTATTAACTATTAACTCTTTGACTTAAAGTGCAATGTTACTAACGGAAGTTAATGACAAAAATATAACAATTTTATAATGCTAGTGACTACTATGTAGCTTTTGAAAATTAAGTGACAGAAATATAATTTTAAACAAATTTAGGGATAATTGATGTAGTTTACCCTTATAAATGTCGTGTTAATCGGTGTTAATAAGTTATAAATTTTATTAATATTTTCATATCATTATTACTTTCTTTTTATTGTGTTCTCAAAAAGCATGCTATCATCTGAACGTAGATGTTTGTTCTCTTTGAATCTGCTTTTAATTCTGCATTTATATATAAAATATAATACAATATAATGTAATGTAATATAATATAATCTCAATAACTAAAAAATTTATATTTTTGACTAAATTTATTCATTAATAAAAATAATAAAAATTTTAAATTACAAAAACAAAATATATTGTAATCAATTTAATTTTTAATATGAGATTTAGTTGTTAATTTACTCAATCCGTTTTGTTTACTCATTGGAAAACAAATCGATTAAGATCCAAATACTTACATTACTCTTCCTCCGTTGGACCCTTCATGCAGTGTTTTTAATCACACTCACAAGGTTATGCTTTATGCTAATTTGACATCAAGCCCCGACGATTACATAGTCATGGCTATATACAGTGTCGACCATCGCACAACGTATACTAGACCAAGCAGAGACAAAGAATGGACTTATGTTCACCATAATTGGGTGTACTTCATAATTTTATATACTACCGAGATCGTTTTTAAGTAGTTAATCACAAAGGTGAAGTTATTTATTTTAATATGGTTGATGGATTGTTTTTCAAATATTAGCTTATAAATTATAATGTAGAGCTAGAAATTTCGAAACGAAATATCTTGTGGAGTCGCCTGTAGGGGAACTATTGCTGGTTGAAATAATAAAGAGGTGGCATTGGCATGAGAATGTGAGATGTATTAACTCAATCAGCCGAAGTTTGGAATGTGAAGTTAAATTTGGAGGGATGGGAATGGAGGGAGTTAAAAATCATAGGGTAAAAAGAAATAAATATAATACAAAAATATAATACGTTATATGAAGTACTCCTCACAGCTTACCGACTCAATAGCAGAGAAAAGACGACGACACATTCCCTGGCGCCTATATATATTGTGAGTGCCAATGAATGGCATCTCTGCCAGCTTAGTTCCATGGAACTTTAACAAGCCAATAGGACATCAATTAGGTAAGCATTTATATGAGGGATATAACCAAGATGTGTAAAAAATAGACCGTCGATAATGGTTAAGAATCGAAAATAGAAGAAGAAGAACACACATAATTTTACGTGGAAACCCTTTCGAGAAAAAAACCACGGGCAACGGAACAGATAATTTACTATGTCGAATTCGAATAATAAAAGAGGAGAGACGACTATGTCTATTTATAGGTTTGTAAAACTATATTATAATAAAAGTCAAATAAAAGTAATATAATAAGGTTAAAACACCTTATTTTAATAATCAACATTAAATAGAAGAAGTAAATTTCAAATAAAAGAAGTAAACTTCTATATGGATGCCACTTGTAAATCCCTCTATCTTGCCATTTATATTTTATTTTCACAATAGTTTGACTCACACAATTCTAACAAGACCTTTGCATCAAAACCCACTAAACCTATAATATGTACTCCAAAGAGTCAGGGTCTTATGTCATGTTAGGTGATTCTGGTACTCGTGGTTATCCACCCAACCAAAGATAAATAGCTGCAAGGAGAGAAAAGAGTAGCATAGTATGCGAAAAAATCGTGTACCTGATTGATGCTGCAGAAATTATTTCACCACCTCTCTCCAGAATAGCAGTGTAGAAGCCGCTATAGTTCATGTAACATCCTAGATTAGGGGTTATGCGTTTGTGCATAATTCATGAGTTAGTAGGTTTTGGCAATGTTTGGAAGTGTATTAAGGGTTTTTAAAATTCTAGGATGGAAGAGAAAGCTTAGAAAAATTATTGGTTTCTAAGTAAAAGGGGGAGCTAGGTAAATGAGGCTTGAAAAGAAACTCCGTGTGAAGCATGACACAAGGAACCATGTGGTAAAATGGCATGTTTTATGAATTATGTATGAATGTGTTATGTGAATTCTAGAAATAAGGAAATGTATGGAAATGTAAGGAAATGTAAGGAAATGTATGGAAATGTATGGAAATGTAAGGAAATGTAAGGAAATGTAAGGAAATGCAAGGAAATGTAAGGAAATGTAAAGAAATGTCTTGTCTTGGAAATGTAGGGAAATGTCCTGAAAATGTATGGAAATGTATGGAAATGTAAGGAAATGCAAGGAAATGTAAGGAAATGTAAAGAAATGTCTTGTCTTGGAAATGTAGGGAAATGTCCTGAAAATGTATGGAAATGTTAAGTTTAAAAGAGGAAAGTGAACATTTTTGGAAACCTGGAAATGTAAGGAAATGATTCAAGTTTACAGAGCCGATCGAAAATTTTAGGAAACTTAGAAATGACCTAGAAATGTCGAATTTTAAAGTTTAAAATAGGAAATTAGGGCAAGGAGGCCTTAAAAGAAAAAGTTGGTAAAATTTGGCACACAAACAGGCTTGGAAAAGTAGCCTAAAGATGTCACTTAGGGCCTATGGAAATGGCGCCATGTGCAAGAGGAATGGGCCTGGGTTCGAGTCACTTGGGTAGCAAATAAATAAGGTTTTATTTTAGCTTCCAGAAAGCTGAAGTGGACGGCACATGCTTCTAGAAAAGGAGGTGTTTTATTTTCATAAATATGTGTTTAATAAGGTGATAAATAGAAGCTTTTTATTTGGATTATTTCGAAGAGATAATAAAGGATTTTTATTTGGATCATTTCGAAGAGATAATAAAGGATTTTTATTTGGATTATTTCGAAGAGATAATAAAGGATTTTTATTTGGATTATTTCGAAGAGATAATAATGGATTTATTTTAGATTATTTTTAGGAGATAAATGTGGATATTAATTCTTTTATTTTGATAGATAAGGAAGAGATAAAAGAGGATTATTATTAGTATTATTTTTATTAAGAGATAAGAGATAATTATTGGATTAAGTTTTATTAAAGTGATAAATCAAGGGATAAAGCTATCAAAATAGAAGAGTGGTGGCCAAGTAAAGGACTCTAGCTAGTAATTTTGGCTATAAAAGGAAGAGTAAGGCTATTCTTCATTCATTCTTTTCTTTTCAAGAAAACCTCTGCCGAAATTCTCTAAAGTTTCTCCTCTTCTCTCTGCCGAATTTTCTCTGCCATTATTCTCTTTTTCTCTTTTCTTTTCTTCTTCTATTACAAACACAATCAAAAGCCGAAGATACCAATAGCCCTAGTCGATTTCTCCCTAAGCCTCAAGAGCCGAAATTGTTATCCACATCAAAGCCATAGCCGAATACTGCTAAGGGTTCAAGCAAGAATTCCATCAAATTCTTCAGTAAGGGTAAGATTAGGTTACTCATTCTATTTCTTTTAAGGCTGTCGAAATTAAGATTCTAATACCCTTAATATCTGTTGCCGAAGAGATCTTTCGGGATTTACTAAGTGTCGACTACAAGGAAGGAGAAGTTCTTTTCCCGAAGGTACACCATAAGCCGCGTGTTCCCTAGTTATTCGGTGAATTTCGGGATTTAAGAATCTAAGGTAAGTCATATTTAACATTAGGCTAAGGGTTATTTGTTGCGAATAAATGTTAGAAATTGATCTAACATGTAGTTATAGGGATTTCGACAGAGGGATACAAGGATTTCGGGATTTGAGAATTTCAAGGTAAGTTTTAAGAATACTAATCCTACTAGGATTTGGATTTATGGCCGAATGGATTTTTATTAAATTAGTAAGTGATTAATCAAATGTAGGAATTTGAGATCTAAGGCAGTAGATCACTCTTCGGGATTTCAAGGAACCTATTAAGCGAATCAGGTGTGTACTCACACTAATTTTCAATATATTATGGCAATGGTTATTTTAATATATGAATATGCATAAGAATGAGAATGTGGCTAAGTGCCACAAATGTGGCAAAAAAAATACCCAGGTACGTTTCCTACTTCTCTAGGATTATGAATGTGATATACTTGAACATGTGAACAGTAACATGAATGAAATTTAAGTATGCTGAATATGTTATAAAAATAATTTGGGGCATTCGGGATATATGTGAAGGGAGAATTGAAGGTGATGACTACGGTCTCACCAACGAAATATGTTGACTACGGTCACATTGCGGAATTTTGGTAACTTCGGTTACAATATTTGACTATAGTGTCTAATGACACAACGTATAAATTTGACTATAGTGTCTAATGATACAACGTATATGGGCGATGAGCACGTCGACTGCAGCGACTGCCTTCGATGGTGTGTAGCGGATGGAGGGTTGACTTAGTAGTCCCCACGGTGTGACTGGCAGGTACGGGTGGTGTGTAGCGGATGGACCATTAGGCTTGGGTTGGGTTGCATCATTTATTTTGATATGAATATGAATTTGACATGAACATGTATGCCTGATTTGTTGGATGTTAGTATGATGTACACATTGAGTCTGTTGACTCACCCCGTTGTGGGAACTATTTTCAGGTGATGAACAGTGACGGACCGGGACGGTAGACCTTGAGATGGCCATGCATCAATTTGAAGATTTTATTTATTTTGGACCTTATTTCGTTTTAGAACATTTAATTTTAATATTGGGTTTTATTTGATGTAATAAGGCCATAAGGCCCAAGTTGGATTTCTTTATTTCTGCTTTATTTTTTTAATTATTTTGTTACAAATGATTGTTGGATTAAATTTTAAGTGAAAATATTTTATAAACCTAAAGAAAATTATTTTTGTCACCTTAATAAAATTGGGTTTTTTTAAATTAATTAAATGGGTTTCCCAACCTAAGCCCAATCCAAAACAATATCTTCTAAAATTTACAAATTTTCTCTAAGTAGCAAAGAATTTGAAAACCGGTTTACTTAAGGAACATACCAGATCCGGTCAGGCTCGTGGGCCGGGTTTGGGGTGTTTCAGTTTGGTATCAGAGCCCAGTTTTAAAACTCTCGGCCTGTGGGCTAAGGCCCAAAACATTTTCAAAGCGAGCCTAAATGGGTTTTATGAAAGTATTTTATGAAATAAGCAGGTTTTCTGGCATGGCACCTAAGTCTCCGACCCGCAGTCCATCAGGTAAGTACCCCTATCCTTTGTGTGATTTATATTGTCAATTGTAGAAGGGTAGAAATGGAATGGAACGTAGATTAGTGAACTAGAATCTATTGAACCGTAGGACTAGTCTACTCAAACGCAAATACATAAGACTTAATGCACTTAACAAACCTATGGCTAAGTCACTAAGTTAGGGTGTGGTAACCATTGTGCGCATGTCTAGGATTGGATCCGGAAGAGCCTGGTACTTAAGCAGTCCTAGTGACTCACCTCCTCTTCGCAGGAATCCTACCTGGTGCGTAGCTACGGTTCACCCTAACCATGAGGACTTATTCATAGGCTAAACCCAATAACTAAAACCCGAAAGGGACTAGCCATGTTTTTATGAAAACCCTAGTTTTAAAACTCTTAAAATTACCCTTATAATTTGTGAGAACTACTTTTACAAAATTTTTCGAAAAATTCCAGATTTACAAAAATTACCAAAATGCCCCTAGTGGCGAAATTACAAAAATGCCCTTGGTTTCTAAAATTTCTGTACCACCCCGATTTCAATAAAATTTTCCTTACTTTACAAAAGCACCCAAGAATCTTATTTTGCAAATATCAAAATACCTTGATTTTGGTAAAATTACAAAATTGCCCCTAACCTACAAAATTACCAAAATGACCCTGATTTTTAAAATTTTTGCAACACCATCAACTTGGAGAACAAATTCTCAAAAAGAACCCTCAAAGTTTTGCAACATTTGGAAATACCCCGGAATTATCAAACTTTACAAATTTACCCTGGTTTATTACCAAAATACCCTCGAGCTTCAAAATTACCGAAATACCCCCGAATTTCCAAATTTTTCAAAATACCCCGGGAAATTAAAAGTTCCAAAATACTTTTTGACAAAATCATCAGAGAACTTTTATTTTTGAAAAATTACGAAAATGCCCCTGTAAGACAAATTACGAAAATACCCCTGGGTAGTGGAAAAACAACAACAATGAAAACTACAACGTTTCTCTGAATGAACGAAAGTTCATAATTGTTTGATGGATGAATGAATGTAAAGACTATGTGCATGTATGAATACGAAAGAACCACTCCTAAAACTCTTTTCATAAAACTTCTTCGCGGGTAATAAGTGAAACAAGTACTAATGTATAAAACTTTTAAATCAGATTAAATCGCGACGTTAGAAAATGAGTTCTAAGGGATGTGAACTTAGAGATTGTGCCTAGAAAGTATGATGGTTCTATTAAGATCAGAGTGCGCAGCGTAAGCATAGTACGTTGAGAAGGATTGTACGACTGTTAATAAGTAATTTCGAGGACGAAATTATTTTTAAGGAGGGTAGAACTGTAACATCCTAGATTAGGGGTTATGCGTTTGTGCATAATTCATGAGTTAGTAGGTTTTGGCAATGTTTGGAAGTGTATTAAGGGTTTTTAAAATTCTAGGATGGAAGAGAAAGCTTAGAAAAATTATTGGTTTCTAAGTAAAAGGGGGAGCTAGGTAAATGAGGCTTGAAAAGAAACTCCGTGTGAAGCATGACACAAGGAACCATGTGGTAAAATGGCATGTTTTATGAATTATGTATGAATGTGTTATGTGAATTCTAGAAATAAGGAAATGTATGGAAATGTAAGGAAATGTAAGGAAATGTATGGAAATGTATGGAAATGTATGGAAATGCAAGGAAATGTAAGGAAATGTAAAGAAATGTCTTGTCTTGGAAATGTAGGGAAATGTCCTGAAAATGTATGGAAATGTATGGAAATGTAAGGAAATGCAAGGAAATGTAAGGAAATGTAAAGAAATGTCTTGTCTTGGAAATGTAGGGAAATGTCCTGAAAATGTATGGAAATGTTAAGTTTAAAAGAGGAAAGTGAACATTTTTGGAAACCTGGAAATGTAAGGAAATGATTCAAGTTTACAGAGCCGATCGAAAATTTTAGGAAACTTAGAAATGACCTAGAAATGTCGAATTTTAAAGTTTAAAATAGGAAATTAGGGCAAGGAGGCCTTAAAAGAAAAAGTTGGTAAAATTTGGCACACAAACAGGCTTGGAAAAGTGGCCTAAAGATGTCACTTAGGGCCTATGGAAATGGCGCCATGTGCAAGAGGAATGGGCCTGGGTTCGAGTCACTTGGGTAGCAAATAAATAAGGTTTTATTTTAGCTTCCAGAAGGCTGAGGTGGACGGCACATGCTTCTAGAAAAGGAGGTGTTTTATTTTCATAAATATGTGATTAATAAGGTGATAAATAGAAGCTTTTTATTTGGATTATTTCGAAGAGATAATAAAGGATTTTTATTTGGATCATTTCGAAGTGTAACACCCCTTACCCGAGACCGTTGCCGGAGTCGAGCACGAGGCATTACTAAACTTTACTACTAATTTGGCATAAAATTTAAAACTGCCCATCTGCGTCATAGTCACTAAAATATTTATATCTGGAGCTACAGGACTCCAAATTAAGATCCGTTAATTTTCCCTAAAACTAGACTTATATATCTTTTTACTATAATTTTTCCAGAATTTTTGGTATGGCCAATCAATACCAGATTTTTCTTAAAATTTCCCCTGTTTTACTGTTTGACTGTTCTGACCTCTCTTCACTACGAATCAAATTACTCTTTGTACAGAACTTAGATGACCTCATTGTTTAGCTCATTTGAAACTAGACTCATTCAGGATTTCATACATATAAATTTTAAACCACAATTATTTTTGTGCAATTTCTAATGATTTTTCAAAGGTAGAACAGGGGATCACGAATTCATTCAGAACCAGTTTCACTAAAATTTAAATATCTCATTGTTTCCATTTATTTTGCTTATCTATTTCTTTCATATGAAAATAGACTCAAAGAGCTTTCAATTCATATCTCCTTCACTTTCTAATTCCATTTCTTCTATTTTTGGTGATTTTTCAAAATCACGTCACTGCTGGAATTCAAAAACTGTTTCATTGCAAAATATTGCTAACTAGTTTATAACATCTTTACTCCATCTCATTTAAACTCTATACATGCCATATAAATCTTCAAACATAAAACAAAAGCTACCGGAATTGATCTGGATAGTGAGCTTTGCTGTGATGATCCGATCTATCTCTTCTCTTTAACTCAATCTACATAAAAATATCAAACAAACACAAGTAAGCTTGATGAAGCTTAGTAAGTTCATAGGTTCAAAGTAATGCTTACCACACATAATATTTCCAAACAATAACAAAACATTTTCTAAAGTTCCCTGCCATTCACAACCATTGTTAAAATACTTCTCATAGTTGAGACATTTGATTCACTCATATTATATTACTTTTTATCAAATTAAGAAACGTCTTACGAATTTGAGTACGTCGTTGCTCAGTGCCACGTTTCACAACTCAGTATGGTTAATACCATACCTACATTTCACAACTCAGTATGGTTGATACCATACCTACATTTCATATCTCAGTATGGATGATACCATACCTACATTTCATAACTCAGTATGGTTGATACCATACCTACATTTCATATCTCAGTATGGATGATACCATACCTACATTTCACAACTCAGTATGGATGATACCATACCTACATTTCACATTTGCCATGGATTAACCATGGTCTTATCCGTCAATTCATCACATGTCACGACACGAACGTACTCAATTCTGCGTTTTTCCTAATTTGAATTACCGCCATTTATTCTTTCATTTTATCATATTTTCCACAATTCCACAGCAAATTCACATTTACAGCACATTATATCATTCAATCTTTCACAAATAAACATATAAATTCAACCATATGAACTTACCCGGCTGATTTGTAGAAGATTTTGAAATTTAGGGACTACTCTGCAACTTTTTCTTTTCCTCTTTCTTCTTTGGTTTCTTGATATGGTGTAAAAATATGAAAACCAGCTTTCTCCAGACTTTTTATGGCGTTTTGGCTGAGAAAATATGAAGATATCTTTAGGTTTTTCAATTTTATCTTTATTATACATATTAAAATCACAAAAATTCCAATTTTGCCCCCATTTCCCTTATCTCCTGCTGATTCCCTTGCCTTAGCCGTCCAACCTTCTCACTTTTAGGTTTAATTGCTCTTTAAATCCTTTTTCTTTTAACACTTGAGCTATTTAATTCTTGTAGCAATTTTGTATTTGTTACAATTTAGTCCTTTTTATTTAATTGACTACCCAAACATTTAAATTTCTCAACCAAACTTTAATATTAACTTAATAACACTCCATAAATATTTCTAAAAATATTTATGGCTCGATTTTCAAATTCGAGGTCTCGATACCTCGTTTTTGACCCATTTGACTTAGTAAATTCTTTTAATTCACCAAATTCACCAATCCACAAATTCTTCTAAATTCTCATTTGACTCATAAATATTAAATTACTATCTTACTCAATTTTACCTGTCGGATTTAGTGAACTCATATCACCGTTTCCGACACCACTGAAAATTAGGCCGTTACACGAAGAGATAATAAAGGATTTTTATTTGGATTATTTCGAAGAGATAATAAAGGATTTTTATTTGGATTATTTCGAAGAGATAATAATGGATTTATTTTAGATTATTTTTAGGAGATAAATGTGGATATTAATTCTTTTATTTTGATAGATAAGGAAGAGATAAAAGAGGATTATTATTAGTATTATTTTTATTAAGAGATAAGAGATAATTATTGGATTAAGTTTTATTAAAGTGATAAATCAAGGGATAAAGCTATCAAAATAGAAGAGTTGTGGCCAAGTAAAGGACTCTAGCTAGTAATTTTGGCTATAAAAGGAAGAGTAAGGCTATTCTTCATTCATTCTTTTCTTTTCAAGAAAACCTCTGCCGAAATTCTCTAAAGTTTCTCCTCTTCTCTCTGCCGAATTTTCTCTGCCATTATTCTCTTTTTCTCTTTTCTTTTCTTCTTCTATTACAAACACAATCAAAAGCCGAAGATACCAATAGCCCTAGTCGATTTCTCCCTAAGCCTCAAGAGCCGAAATTGTTATCCA
This sequence comes from Gossypium australe, assembly GCA_005393395.2. Lineage (NCBI taxonomy): Eukaryota > Viridiplantae > Streptophyta > Magnoliopsida > Malvales > Malvaceae > Gossypium > Gossypium australe. The sequence goes on along the minus strand of CM016622.1, from coordinate 3,638,210 downwards.
CATCAAAGCCATAGCCGAATACTGCTAAGGGTTCAAGCAAGAATTCCATCAAATTCTTCAGTAAGGGTAAGATTAGGTTAGATTCTCATTCTATTTCTTTTAAGGCTGTCGAAATTAAGATTCTAATACCCTTAATATCTATTGCCGAAGAGATCTTTCGGGATTTACTAAGTGTCGACTACAAGGAAGGAGAAGTTCTTTTCCCGAAGGTACACCATAAGCCGCGTGTTCCCTAGTTATTCGGTGAATTTCGGGATTTAAGAATCTAAGGTAAGTCATATTTAACATTAGGCTAAGGGTTATTTGTTGCGAATAAATGTTAGAAATTGATCTAACATGTAGTTATAGGGATTTCGACAGAGGGATACAAGGATTTCGGGATTTGAGAATTTCAAGGTAAGTTTTAAGAATACTAATCCTACTAGGATTTGGATTTATGGCCGAATGGATTTTTATTAAATTAGTAAGTGATTAATCAAATGTAGGAATTTGAGATCTAAGGCAGTAGATCACTTTTCGGGATTTCAAGGAACCTATTAAGCGAATCAGGTGTGTACTCACACTAATTTTCAATATATTATGGCAATGGTTATTTTCATAAATGAATATGCATAAGAATGAGAATGTGGCTAAGTGCCACAAATGTGGCAAAAAAAATACCCAGGTACGTTTCCTACTTCTCTAAGATTATGAATGTGATATACTTCAACATGTGAACAGTAACATGAATGAAATTTAAGTATGCTGAATATGTTATAAAAATAATTTGGGGCATTCGGGATATATGTGAAGGGAGAATTGAAGGTGATGACTACGGTCTCACCAACGAAATATGTTGACTACGGTCACATTGCGGAATTTTGGTAACTTCGGTTACAATATTTGACTATAGTGTCTAATGACACAACGTATAAATTTGACTATAGTGTCTAATGACACAACGTATATGGGCGATGAGCACGTCGACTGCAGCGACTGCCTTCGATGGTGTGTAGCGGATGGAGGGTTGACTTAGTAGTCCCCACGGTGTGACTGGCAGGTACGGGTGGTGTGTAGCGGATGGACCATTAGGCTTGGGTTGGGTTGCATCATTTATTTTGATATGAATATGAATTTGACATGAACATGTATGCCTGATTTGTTGGATGTTAGTATGATGTACACATTGAGTCTGTTGACTCACCCCGTTGTGGGAACTATTTTCAGGTGATGAACAGTGACGGACCGGGACGGTAGACCTTGAGGTGGCCATGCATCAATTTGAAGATTTTGTTTATTTTGGACCTTATTTCGTTTTAGAACATTTAATTTTAATATTGGGTTTTATTTGATGTAATAAGGCCATAAGGCCCAAGTTGGATTTCTTTATTTCTGCTTTATTTTTTTTAATTATTTTGTTACAAATGATTGTTGGATTAAATTTTAAGTGAAAATATTTTATAAACCTAAAGAAAATTATTTTTGTCACCTTAATAAAATTGGGTTTTTTTAAATTAATTAAATGGGTTTCCCAACCTAAGCCCAATCCAAAACAATATCTTCTAAAATTTACAAATTTTCTCTAAGTAGCAAAGAATTTGAAAACCGGTTTACTTAAGGAACATACCAGATCCGGTCAGGCTCGTGGGCCGGGTTTGGGGTGTTTCAGTTCAGTTGGTTGAAGTGGACCTTTAAAGATTAAAAGTAGCATTTGCAAATGGTTAGAAAATTGATGTGCAAGACAAAAAATACAAAGGCCATAGTTATAAACAACATTATTGATTAAGTTGATCCCACTCCTCCTGTGGAAGTCCCCTGGCAATTGTATCAGAATCTGCATTTGTTCTTTGAAGAAGAGACCATGAAAATCCTGCTTCTAGCTCATGTTTGACCCCTAGATACTTCTGTAAATGCTCAAACAGCTGTAGGAACAATAAACACATTTCAGAACATGTGCATGGGCTGGGCGGCCCGACCGAAATGTGGGAGGGTTTGGGCAAAAATATAGGCCCGAAATATGGGCTTGGACAAAAAATAAGGCCAGTTTAAAAAATGGGCCGGGCTCGGGTAAGGCATTTTTGGCCCGGGCCCGGCCCGGCACGGCCCGAACTCATTAAAGGCAAAAAAAAATTATTTTTTAAATATTATTTTCTTATTGTTTTTCTCTTTATTTTCCTACCATTTTACTATTATGTTTCTATTATTTTGTTGTTATTGTTTAGATATTATATAAAACTTATTTTATTGTTAATTTTGTTATTATTTTAAAGACATTTGTTAATTTTATTATTATTTTAGAGGCATTTGCTTGTTAAGTTGCATCTATTTTAGTGTTATTTAAGTCTATATATTTTTTAAAATTTATTTTCAATTTGTTAAAAAATATTTATTTTGATTTTTTTAATATTTTTAATGTATTATATATATTTAAAAATTATATAAAATAATATAAAAAATTAATACGGGCGGCCGGGCCGGGCCCGGGTTTTAGTAGTTTTATATGGGCCGGGCTTGGGCAAAATTTTAGGCCCATTTTTTGGGCCCGGCTCGACCCGAGCCCAATGAACGGGCCTAAATTTTTAGTTTGGCCCGACCCGAACCCGAACCCGGCCCGGCCCATGCACACCTCTAATCAAAACCCATTAAACCTATAATATGTACTCCAAAGAGTCAGGGTCTTATGTCATGTTAGGTGATTTTGGTACTCGTGGTTATCCACCCAACCAAAGATAAATAGCTGCAAGGAGAGAAAAGAGTCGCATAGTATGCCAAAAAATCGTGTACCTGATTGATGCTGCCACCACCTCTCTCCAGAATAGCAGTGTAGAAGCCGCTATAGTTTAGTTGGATGAAGTGGACCTTTAAAGATTAAAAGTAGCATTTGCAAATGGTTAGAAAATTGATGTGCAAGACAAAAAATACAAAGGCCATAGTTATAAACAACATTATTGATTAAGTTGATCCCACTCCTCCTGTGGAAGTCCCCTGGCAATTGTATCAGAATCTGCATTTGTTCTTTGAAGAAGAGACCATGAAAATCCTGCTTCTAGCTCATGTTTGACCCCTAGATACTTCTGTAAATGCTCAAACAGCTGTAGGAACAACAAACACATTTCAGAACATGTGCATGGGTTGGGCGGCCCAACCCGGCCCGAAGGCCCGCCCGAAATGTGGAAGGGTTTGGGCAAAAATATAGGCCTGAAAAATGGGCTTGGACAAAAAAATAAGGCCCGTTTAAAAAATGGGCCGGGCTCGGGTAAGGCATTTTTGGGCCGGGCCCGGCCCGAACTCATTAAAGGCAAAAAAAAAATTATTTTTAAATATTATTTTCTTATTGTTTTTCTCTTTATTTTGCTACCATTTTACTATTATGTTTCTATTATTTTGTTGTTATTGTTTAGATATTATATAAAACTTATTTTATTGTTAATTTTTTTATTATTTTAAAGACATTTGTTAATTTTGTTATTATTTTAGAGGCATTTGCTTGTTAAGTTGCATCTATTTTAGTGTTATTTAAGTCTACATATTTTTTAAAATTTATTTTCAATTTGTTAAAAAATATTTATTTTGATTTTTTTAATATTTTTGATGTATTATATATATTAAAAAATTGTATAAAATAATATAAAAAATTAATACGGGCGAGCCGGGCCGGGCCGGGCCCGGGTTTTAGTATTTTTATATGGGCCGGGCTTGGGCAAAATTTTAGGCCCATTTTTTGGGCCCGGCCCTACCCGAGCCCAATGAACGGGCCTAAATTTTTAGTTGGGCCCGACCCGAACCCGAACCCGACCCGTCCCACGCACACCTCTAATCAAAACCCACTAAACCTATAATATGTACTCCAAAGAGTCAGGATCTTATGTCATGTTAGGTGATTCTGGTACTCGAGGTTATCCACCCAACCAAAGATAAATAGCTGCAATGAGAGAAAAGAGTAGCATAGTATGCCAAAAAATTGTGTACCTGATTGATGCTGCCACCACCTCTCTCCAAAATAGCAGTGTAGAAGCCGCTATAGTTCAGTTGGTTGAAGTGGACCTTTAAAGATTAAAAGTAGCATTTGCAAATGGTTAGAAAATTGATGTGCAAGACAAAAAATACAAAGGCCATAGTTATAAACAACATTATTGATTAAGTTGATCCCACTCCTCCTGTAGAAGTCCCCTGGCAATTGTATCAGAATCTGCATTTGTTCTTTGAAGAAGAGACCATGAAAATCCTGCTACTAGCTCATGTTTGACCCCTAGATACTTCTGTAAATGCTCAAACAGCTGTAGGAACAACAAACACATTTCAGAACATGTGCATGGGCTGGGCGGCCCGACCCTGCCCGAAGGCCCGCCCGAAATGTGGGAGGGTTTGGGCAAAAATATAGGCCCGAAAAATGGGCTTGGACAAAAAAATAAGGCCCGTTTAAAAAATGGGCCGAGCTCGGGTAAGGCATTTTTGGCCCGGGCCCGGCCCGAACTCATAAAGGCAAAAAAAATATATTTTTGAAATATTATTTTCTTATTGTTTTTCTCTTTATTTTCCTACCATTTTACTATTATGTTTCTATTACTTTGTTGTTATTGTTTAGATATTATATAAAACTTATTTTATTGTTAATTTTGTTATTATTTTAAAGATATTTGTTAATTTTGTTATTATTTTAGAGGCATTTGCTTGTTAAGTTGCATCTATTTTAGTGTTATTTAAGTCTACATATTTTTTAAAATTTATTTTCAATTTGTTAAAAAATATTTATTTTGATTTTTTTAATATTTTTGATGTATTATATATATTTAAAAATTATATAAAATAATATAAAAAATTAATACGAGCGGGCCGGGCCGGGCCCGGGTTTTAGTATTTTTACATAGGCCGGGCTTGGGCAAAATTTTAGTCCCATTTTTTGGGCCCGGCCCGACCCGAGCCCAATGAACGGGCCTAAATTTTTAGTTGGGCTCGACCCGAACCCGAACCGGCCCATGCACACCTCTAATCAAAACCCACTAAACCTATAATATGTACTCCAAAGAGTCAGGGTCTTATGTCATGTTAGGTGATTCTGGTACTCGTGGTTATCCACCCAACCAAAGATAAATAGCTGCAAGGAGAGAAAAGAGTAGCATAGTATGCCAAAAAATCGTGTACCTGATTGATGCTACCACCACCTCTCTCCAAAATAGCAGTGTAGAAGCCGCTATAGTTCAGTTGGTTGAAGTGGACCTTTAAAGATTAAAAGTAGCATTTGCAAATGGTTAGAAAATTGATGTGCAAGACAAAAAATACAAAGGCCATAGTTATAAACAACATTATTGATTAAGTTGATCCCACTCCTCCTGTGGAAGTCCCCTGGCAATTGTATCAGAATCTGCATTTGTTCTTTGAAGAAGAGACCATGAAAATCCTGCTTCTAGCTCATGTTTGACCCCTAGATACTTCTGTAAATGCTCAAACAGCTGTAGGAACAACAAACACATTTCAGAACATGTGCATGGGCTGGGCGGCCCGACCCTGCCCGAAGGCCCGCCCGAAATGTGGGAGGGTTTGGGCAAAAATATAGGCCCGAAAAATGGGTTTGGACAAAAAAATAAGGCCCGTTTAAAAAATGGGCCGGGCTCGGGTAAGGCATTTTTGGCCCGGGCCCGGCCCGAACTCATTAAAGGCAAAAGAAAATTATTTTTTAAATATTATTTTCTTATTGTTTTTCTCTTTATTTTCCTACCATTTTACTATTATGTTTCTATTATTTTGTTGTTATTGTTTAGATATTATATAAAATTTATTTTATTGTTAATTTTGTTATTATTTTAAAGACATTTGTTAATTTTGTTATTATTTTAGAGGCATTTGCTTGTTAAGTTGCATCTATTTTAGTGTTATTTAAGTCTACATATTTTTTAAAATTTATTTTCAATTTGTTAAAAAAATATTTATTTTGATTTTTTAATATTTTTGATGTATTATATATATTTAAAAATTATATAAAATAATATAAAAAATTAATACGAGCGGGCCGGGCCGGGCCGGTCCCGGGTTTTAGTATTTTTATATGGGCCGGGCTTGGGCAAAATTTTAGGCCCATTTTTTGGGCCCGGCCCGACCCGAGCCCAATGAACGGGCCTAAATTTCTAGTTGGGGCCGACCCGAACCCGAACCCGGCCCGGCCCATGCACACCTCTAATCAAAACCCACTAAACCTATAATATGTACTCCAAAGAGTCAAGGTCTTATGTCATGTTAGGTGATTCTGGTACTCGTGGTTATCCACCCAACCAAAGATAAATAGCTGCAAGGAGAGAAAAGAGTAGCATAGTATGCCAAAAAATCGTGTACCTGATTGATGCTGCCACCACCTCTCTCCAGAATAGCAGTGTAGAAGCCGCTATAGTTCAGTTGGTTGAAGTGGACCTTTAAAGATTAAAAGTAGCATTTGCAAATGGTTAGAAAATTGATGTGCAAGACAAAAAATACAAAGGCCATAGTTATAAACAACATTATTGATTAAGTTGATCCCACTCCTCCTGTGGAAGTCCCCTGGCAATTGTATCAGAATCTGCATTTGTTCTTTGAAGAAGAGACCATGAAAATCCTGCTACTAGCTCATGTTTGACCCCTAGATACTTCTGTAAATGCTCAAACAGCTGTAGGAACAACAAACACATTTCAAAACATGTGCATGGGCTGGGCGGCCTGACCCGGCCCGAAGGCCCGCCCGAAATGTGGGAGGGTTTGGGCAAAAATATAGGCCCGAAATATGGGCTTGGACAAAAAATAAGGCCCGTTTAAAAAATGGACCGGGCTCGGGTAAGGCATTTTTGGCCCGGGCCCGGCCCGAACTCATAAAGGCAAAAAAATTTATTTTTTAAATATTATTTCCTTATTGTTTTTCTCTTTATTTTGCTACCATTTTACTGTTATGTTTCTATTATTTTGTTGTTATTGTTTAGATATTATATAAAATTTATTTTATTGTTAATTTTGTTATTATTTTAAAGACATTTGTTAATTTTGTTATTATTTTAGAGGCATTTGCTTGTTAAGTTGCATCTATTTTAGTGTTATTTAAGTCTACATATTTTTTAAAATTTATTTTCAATTTGTTAAAAAATATTTATTTTGATTTTTTAATATTTTTGATGTATTATATATATTTAAAAATTATATAAAATAATATAAAAAATTAATACGGACGGGCCGGGCCGGGCCGGTCCCGGGTTTTAGTATTTTTATATGGGCCGGGCTTGGGCAAAATTTTAGGCCCATTTTTTGGGCCCGGCCCGACCCGAGCCCAATGAACGGGCCTAAATTTCTAGTTGGGGCCGACCCGAACCCGAACCCGGCCCGGCCCATGCACACCTCTAATCAAAACCCACTAAACCTATAATATGTACTCCAAAGAGTCAGGGTCTTATGTCATGTTAGGTGATTCTGGTACTCGTGGTTATCCACCCAACCAAAGATAAATAGCTGCAAGGAGAGAAAAGAGTAGCATAGTATGCCAAAAAATCGTGTACCTGATTGATGCTGCCACCACCTCTCTCCAGAATAGCAGTGTAGAAGCCGCTATAGTTCAGTTGGTTGAAGTGGACCTTTAAAGATTAAAAGTAGCATTTGCAAATGGTTAGAAAATTGATGTGCAAGACAAAAAATACAAAGGCCATAGTTATAAACAACATTATTGATTAAGTTGATCCCACTCCTCCTGTGGAAGTCCCCTGGCAATTGTATCAGAATCTGCATTTGTTCTTTAAAGAAGAGACCATGAAAATCCTGCTTCTAGCTCATGTTTGACCCCTAGATACTTCTGTAAATGCTCAAACAGCTGTAGGAACAACAAACACATTTCAGAACATGTGCATGGGCTGGGCGGCCCGACCCTGCCCGAAGGTCCGCCCGAAATGTGGGAGGGTTTGGGCAAAAATATAGGCCCGAAAAATGGGCTTGGACAAAAAAATAAGGCTCGTTTAAAAAATGGGCCGGGCTCGGATAAGGCATTTTTGGCCCGGGCCCGGCCCGAACTCATTAAAGGAAAAAAAATTATTTTTCAAATATTATTTTCTTATTGTTTTTCTCTTTATTTTCCTACCATTTTACTATTATGTTTCTATTATTTTGTTGTTATTGTTTAGATATTATATAAAACTTATTTTATTGTTAATTTTTTTATTATTTTAAAGACATTTGTTAATTTTGTTATTATTTTAGAGGCATTTGCTTGTTAAGTTGCATCTATTTTAGTGTTATTTAAGTCTACATATTTTTTAAAATTTATTTTCAATTTGTTAAAAAATATTTATTTTGATTTTTTTAATATTTTTGATGTATTATATATATTTAAAAATTATATAAAATAGTATAAAAAATTAATACGGGCGGGCCGGGCCGGGCCCGGGTTTTAGTATTTTTATATGGGCCGGGCTTGGGCAAAATTTTAGGCCCATTTTTTGGGCCCGGCCTGACCCGAGCCCAATGAACGGGCCTAAATTTTTAGTTGGGCTCGACCCGAACCCGAACCTGGCCCGGCCCATGTACACCTCTAATCAAAACCCACTAAACCTATAATATGTACTCCAAAGAGTCAGGGTCTTATGTCATGTTAGGTGATTCTGGTACTCGTGGTTATCCACCCAACCAAAGATAAATAGCTGCAAGGAGAGAAAAGAGTAGCATAGTATGCCAAAAAATCGTGTACCTGATTGATGCTGCCACCACTTCTCTCCAGAATAGTAGTGTAGAAGCCGCTATAGTTCAGTTGGTTGAAGTGGACCTTTAAAGATTAAAAGTAGCATTTGCAAATGGTTAGAAAATTGATGTGCAAGACAAAAAATACAAAGGCCATAGTTATAAGCAACATTATTGATTAAGTTGATCCCACTCCTCCTGTGGAAGTCCCCTGGCAATTGTATCAGAATCTGCATTTGTTCTTTGAAGAAGAGACCATGAAAATCCTGCTTCTAGCTCATGTTTGACCCCTAGATACTTCTGTAAATGCTCAAACAGCTGTAGGAACAACAAACACATTTCAGAACAGGTGCCTTCACATATCTGACATCCCTTCATAATATAATAGGAAAAATAAAACAGACAAACACAAACTAGAACAAACCCTATAGAAGAAGAGGAAATAGAAACTAGGCCTTCAGGATGCATCAAATCAGTAAGGGAAAAAAACCTAAAAAATAAATTCCTAATCAAATGATATAACATATTGTAAATCTACCAGATTAACATATATTACACACCTGAAACACAACCTTTCTGTTTAAAGAATACTAAATTAAAAACGAAGCACTGCATACAAAATATAGAAAATTTATTGCTACACTTCATGACAACAGCTCTACAGTTACCTACAGCGACACAGGAATATCGTTATCTTACCAACATTGTACATCTGTAAGAAACAACTAATGATACCCAAATACAGAGAGGGGATTTAGAGGCATGAAAAGATTAAGGGGCAAAATAAAAAACAAAATCCAACGTCAAATGTCAAATGCGATAACATGCAATACCTGAAGCACCCCAAACCCGGCCCACGAGCTTTGACCAGATTTGGTATGTTCCTCAAGTAAACCGGTTCAAAATTCTTTTGTTACTTCGGAAAATCTTGCGCAAATTTTAAAAATATTGTTTTGGGTTGGGCTTGTGTTGAAAACCAATTAATATTACATTAAAACTCTTTTTTAAACTTAAGGTGACAAAACACTTGGAGTTTATTTTAGAAAAAATAAATTTACTTGATCCATAAATAATAATTTGTAACCATAATAAATAAAAGTAAAAAGAAATAAAGAAATTCAACCATGGCCTTATTACATCAAATATTCCCAAAATTAAAGTTTAAAATACTTAAAATAAAATAAAAGTCCAAATCGTAAATTTCTTACTGTGCATGGCCATCCCTAAGCTTCTGCCGAGCCGGTCCATTACTGTTCATCACCTGAAAAATATTCCCCAACGGGGTGAGTCAAACAGACTCAATGTGTAACCAACACTAAAATTTAATAGATTTAGGCATACCATACATATCATGTTTACATAATAATTCAAGATAATGATGCAAACCCGGACCCAAACCTAGATGTCATCCGCTACACATCCCCGTACCAACCTACACACCGTGGGGACTACTAAGTCAACCCTCCTTCCGCTACACACCATCGAAGGCAGTCGCTGCAGTCGACGTGCTCATCGCCCATATAAATTCGTGGCATAGCCACCAGATTCAGATAATTGTGTCATGAGACACCACATTCAGATAATGTAACCGAAGTTACCACATTCAGATAATGTAACCGAAGTTACCACATTTAGATAATGTGACCGAAGTCACCACATTCAGATAGTGAGACCGAAGTCACCACATTCACTTCCCCTTTCTCATATAACCCGAATGCCCCATATATATTTTATATCATGCATATCATACTTAAACTCACATTCATGTCACTTTTCACATGTTAAAATATAACATATTTCGTAATCCTAGTAGGAGTAGGAAACGTACCTGAGTACTTTGTACCACATTAGGGTATTTTAGCCACATTCACATTCTTATACATTCATATATTAAATATTTGGCATATAACATATTAAAAGTTAGTGTGGGGTACACACCTGATTTGCTTAACGAATTCCTTGAAATCCCGAAAAAACCGATCTATTGCTTTAGATCTCAATTCCTACATTTGGTAACCTTAATATGTTAGCATAAAGCCTATAAAACCAAATCCTAGTAGGATTTGTATTCTTAAAACCTACCTTGTTGTCGAATTGACTATAGTCAAATCCCGAAAACTTGTATTCTTCTCCTTTGAAATCGGCTACTCACTAGATCCCTTGAATCTGTTAGTTTTCGGCTTAAAACACATAATAATAGATCTAACTACTAAAACAGGCCTTGGCCGAATGCTATAGACACTTACCTTGTGGATTTTAAATCCCGAAACTCACCGAATAACTAGGGAACACGCGGCTTATGGTGTACTTTCGGGAAAAGAACTTCTCCTTCCTTGTAGTCGACACTTAGTAAATCCCGAAAGATCTCTTCAAGGTTTCGGCAACAAGATATTAATGGGGTTAGTCCTAGATTTCGGCAAATCTTAAAAGAAAAAGGATGGAAATCGAATGAGATCTTACCCTTACTTTAGATATCGACAGTTCCTTTGCTTGAAGTCTCAAACTATTCAGCTATGGCCTTGATCTTAGCAAGCTTTCGGCTTTTGGAAAATTGAGAGGAGAAGAATGAAGAAGAAAAGAATAGGGGTTGCAGAGAAAATTCGGCAGAGGTTATCAAGGAAGAGTAAATAATGCTGAATGGCCTCCCTATTCCTTTTATAGCCGAATTTACTAGCTAGAGTCCCTTACTTGGCCAGCACTCTCCTATTTGATAGCTTTATCCTTTGTATTATCACTAAATAAAAGAATTTAATCCAACCATTATCTCTTGAAAATAATGATAAATAAATCACTTATTTATCCATCATTTAGCCGAATTTTAAAAAGAATAAAACTCTTCCTTTTTAAATAGCTTGTGCCGTCCACCTCACTTCTTCTGGAAGCAAAAATAAAATTTCTTTTATTTGCTTCCCATGTGACTCGAACTCAGGCCCACTTGCTCATGTAGGTGGCGTCACTTACCTGGGCCTTAAGTGGCATTTCCAGGCCACTTTTCCAAGCCTGTTTGTGTGTCAAATTCCTCCTATTATTTTTCTTAAAGCCACCTTGCCTTAGTTTCCTCTTTTTAAAAACTTGACATTTCTTTACATTTCAAAGTTTCCAAAAATTTTCGTTTGCCTCCTTTAAACTTAACATTTCCTTACATTTCCAAGTTTCCCGAAATGTTTACTTTCCTCTTTTGAATCATTTCTAGATCATTTCCTTACATTTCCTCACATTTCCTTACATTCCCTTACATTTCCATACATTTCCTTACATTTCCATACATTTCCTTATATTTCCATACATTTCCTCATATCTTAGGGTTCCCAAAACCCTTCAGAACACATCCAACACACCCACTGAGCCCACTATCTCATGAATTACGCACGAACGCATAACCCCTAATCTAGGATGTTACAGTTCTACCCTCCTTAAAAATAATTTCGTCCTCGAAATTACTTATTAACAGTCGTACAATCCTTCTCACCGCACTATGCTTACGCTGCGCACTCTGATCTTAATAGAACCATCATACTTTCTAGGCATTTTCCCTTAGTTTACAATCAAGGTTCGATACACCTTACTAGCAACATAAGAATGAACTGACTTTACAACGAACAAGGCAATTAAGGTATTCCAGAACCACGTCCCCTAGAACTCATTTCTACGATCGTGCCTTAATCTAATTAAGAAATTTTATGAATTAGCTTTTATTCCACTGATTACCCGCGAAGAAGTTTTATGGAAAGATTTTTAGAAGTGGTTCTTTCGTATTCATACATGCACACAGTCTTTACATTCATACATTCATCAATCAATTATGAACTTTCGTTCATTCAGAGAAACGTTGTAGTTTTCATTGTTGTTATTTTTCCACTACTCAGGGGTATTTTCGTAATTTGTCCTACAGGGGTATTTTTAATTTTTTTTCAAAGAAAAAGTTCCTTGGTGATTTTATCAGAAAGTATTTTGGAATTTTTAGATTCCCGAGGTATTTTGGAAAATTTTGAAATCTGGGGGTATTTCGGTAATTTTGGACCTCGGGGGTATTTTGGTAATAAACCAGGGTAAAGTTGTCAAGTTTAATATTTCCGGGGTATTTCCAAATTTTGCAAAACTTTGAGAGTTCTTTTTGAGAATTTTATTTTTCAAAACGGTGATGTCACAATAATTTTGGAAATCAGGGTCATTTTGGTAATTTTATAAGTTAGGGGCAATTTCGTAATTTTCCAAAATCAAAGTATTTTGATATTTTTCAATTTAGGGTTTTTGGACTTGTTATGAAATTTTTGATAAGAACTGTGGGTATTTTGGAAATTTCATAAACCAAGGGCAATTTAGTAATTTTGCAAATAGGGGTATTTTAGTAATTTTCATAAATCAAGAATACTTCAGAAAATTTTAAGAATCATGTTTGCAATTCAAAAGGATAATTTTAAGAGTTTTAAAACTAGGTTTTCTATGAAAATACGGCTAGTTCCCTTTCGGGTTTTAGTTAGGGTTTAGCCCATGAATAAGTCCTCTTGGTTAGGGTGAACCGAAGCTACGCACGAGGTAGGATTCGAGTGGAGAGGAGGTGAGTCACGCGGACTGCTTAAATACCAAGCTCTCACTGAATACCAATCCTAGACATGCGCACAATGGTTGCCACACCCTAACTCGGCGGCTTAGACATAGGTCCGTTTAATTAAGCATTTAAGTCTTATGTATTTGTTGGGGTACACTAGTCCTAGGGTTCAAATACTTATCATGCTAGTCTACGTTCCATTCCATTTCTACCCTTCTACAATTCACAATATAAATCACACAAAGGATAGGGGTATTTACCTAGTGGACTTCGGGTCGGATACTTAAGTGCCATGCCAGAAAACCTGCTTACTTCCAAAAATATTTTCATAAAACTCATTTGGGCTCGATTTGAAAACGTTTTGGGCCTTAGACCACAGGCCGAGAGTTTAAAACTGGGCTCTGATACCAAACTGAAACACCCCAAACCCGGCCCACGAGCTTTAACCAGATTTGGTATGTTCCTCAAGTAAACCGGTTCAAAATTCTTTTGTTACTTCGGAAAATCTTGCGCAAATTTTAAAAATATTGTTTTGGGTTGGGCTTGTGTTGAAAACCAATTAATATTACATTAAAACTCTTTTTTAAACTTAAGGTGACAAAACACTTGGAGTTTATTTTAGAAAAAATAAATTTACTTGATCCATAAATAATAATTTGTAACCATAATAAATAAAAGTAAAAAGAAATAAAGAAATTCAACCATGGCCTTATTACATCAAATATTCCCAAAATTAAAATTTAAAATACTTAAAATAAAATAAAAGTCCAAATCGTAAATTTCTTGCTGTGCATGGCCATCCCTAAGCTTCTGCCGAACCCGGTCCATTACTGTTCATCACCTGAAAAATATTCCCCAACAGGGTGAGTCAAACAGACTCAATGTGTAACCAACACTAAAATTTAATAGATTTAGGCATACCATACATATCATGTTCACATAATAATTCAAGATAATGATGCAAACCCGGACCCAAACCTAGATGCCATCCGCTACACATCCCCGTACCAACCTGCACACCGTGGGGACTACTAAGTCAACCCTCCTTCCGCTACACACCATCGAAGGCAGTCGCTGCAGTCGACGTGCTCATCGCCCATATAAATTCGTGGCATAGCCACCAGATTCAGATAATTGTGTCATGAGACACCACATTCAGATAATGTAACCGAAGTTACCACATTCAGATAATGTAACCGAAGTTACCACATTCAGATAATGTGACCGAAGTCACCACATTCAGATAGTGAGACCGAAGTCACCACATTCACTTCCCCTTTCTCATATAACCCGAATGCCCCATATATATTTTATATCATGCATATCATACTTAAACTCACATTCATGTCACTTTTCACATGTTAAAATATAACATATTTCGTAATCCTAGTAGGAGTAGGAAACGTACCTGAGTACTTTGTACCACATTAGGGTATTTAGCCACATTCACATTCTTATACATTCATATATTAAATATTTGGCATATAACATATTAAAAGTTAGTGTGGGGTACACACCTGATTTGCTTAACGAATTCCTTGAAATCCCGAAAAAACCGATCTATTGCTTTAGATCTCAATTCCTACATTTGGTAACCTTAATATGTTAGCATAAAGCCTATAAAACCAAATCCTAGTAGGATTTGTATTCTTAAAACCTACCTTGTTGTCGAATTGACTATAGTCAAATCCCGAAAACTTGTATTCTTCTCCTTTGAAATCGGCTACTCACTAGATCCCTTGAATCTGTTAGTTTTCGGCTTAAAACACATAATAATAGATCTAACTACTAAAATAGGCCTTGGTCGAATGCTATAGACACTTACCTTGTGGATTTTAAATCCCGAAACTCACCGAATAACTAGGGAACACGCGGCTTATGGTGTACCTTCGGGAAAAGAACTTCTCCTTCCTTGTAGTCGACACTTAGTAAATCCCGAAAGATCTCTTCAAGGTTTCGACAACAAGATATTAATGGGGTTAGTCCTAGATTTCGGCAAATCTTAAAGGAAAAAGGATGGAAATCGAATGAGATCTTACCCTTACTTTAGATATCGACAGTTCCTTTGCTTGAAGTCTCAAACTATTCGGCTATGGCCTTGATCTTAGCAAGCTTTCGGCTTTTGGAAAATTGAGAGGAGAAGAATGAAGAAGAAAAGAATAGGGGTTGCAGAGAAAATTCGGCAGAGGTTATCAAGGAAGAGTAAATAATGCTGAATGGCCTCTTTATTCCTTTTATAGCCGAATTTACTAGCTAGAGTCCCTTACTTGGCCTCCACTCTTCTATTTGATAGCTTTATCCTTTGTATTATCACTAAATAAAAGAATTTAATCCAACCATTATCTCTTGAAAATAATGATAAATAAATCCCTTATTTATCCATCATTTAGCCGAATTTTAAAGAGAATAAAACTCTTCCTTTTTAAATAGCTTGTGCCGTCCACCTCACTTCTTCTGGAAGCAAAAATAAAATTTCTTTTATTTGCTTCCCATGTGACTCGAATTCAGGCCCACTTGCTCATGTAGGTGGCGTCACTTACCTGGGCCTTAAGTGGCATTTCCAGGCCACTTTTCCAAGCCTGTTTGTGTGTCAAATTCCTCCTATTATTTTTCCTAAAGCCACCTTGCCTTAGTTTCCTCTTTTTAAACCTTAAAACTTGACATTTCTTTACATTTACAAGTTTCCAAAAATTTTCGTTTGCCTCCTTTAAACTTAACATTTCCTTACATTTCCAAGTTTCCCGAAATGTTTACTTTCCTCTTTTGAATCATTTCTAGATCATTTCCTTACATTTCCTCACATTTCCTCACATTTCCTTACATTTCCTTACATTCCCTTACATTTCCATACATTTCCTTACATTTCCATACATTTCCTTATATTTCCATACATTTCCTCATATCTTAGGGTTCCCAAAACTCCTCAGAACACATCCAACACACCCACTGAGCCCACTATCTCATGAATTACGCACGAACGCATAACCCCTAATCTAGGATGTTACAATACCAGAAAACACATATTACAACCCTACACGAACCGTTTCTGTTAAAAAATATTACCAAAAAAGTGAACATAACATGCAAAGAAAATTTTATAGATTTGAATTGGGTTTCAATGAATCCTAATTCAACAAGGTATTAGAGTCTGGGTCTAATTACTCTCCTCTTTCCAACTTATATATGTATATGTATTAAGCCATAATTATCAACTTGAGCTGTTCTCTCACAAAACCAAATTTTTCTACGACAGGAAGCATATATCATCGTAGTTTTCATTAAAGTAGATAAGCATGAATTCAGGTGAGTTGCAATATTCTTAAACCATTAGTTATTTTAAATAATCGACTTTGTAACTTGAATAATGTTTAGTTTTGTTACTTACAGATTGGGCAGGGTTACCTAATGAGCTTGTACAAAGGTTGGCTTCGGTGTCAGACTATTTTCGATTTGGTGCAACATGCACGGCATGGTACGACGTTGTAACGAAGAACATCAACTACTTGTTGTCCCAAAAGCACCCCATGCTCATTGTCCCTCTCAATGCCCAAGACTTTTGGAACCTATATAGCATCAAAGACAACAAGCTTCTTCCCTTGCCATTCCAAGTACCATACGTTGACCAATTTGTTGGCTCTTCCAACGGATGGTTGGTCACCGTGGACGAAAATTTAGTTGCTCGTTTACTCAACCCATTGTGTTTGGTCCCCGGGAAACAAATCGATTGTGATCTGAATACTTAGATTACTCTTACTCCGTTGGACCCTCCATGCAGTGTTTTTAATCACATTCGCAAGGTCGTACTTTCTGCTAATCCGACATTAAGCCCCGACGATTACATGGTCATGGCAATATTCGGTGCCGATCATTACGTAGCATATATTAGACCAAACAAAGACAAAGAATGGACTTATGTTCATCATAACTGGGGAGTACTTCATAATCTTCACTACAGGAAAACAGACTTTTTGCGGCGTTTTTTTTTTCCTTTAGCGGACAACGCCCCTAAAATTTGCAGCGCCGCTAAAGATAATGACTTTTAGTGGCGCTTTTATAGAAAACACAGCTAAAAGTAGTGATCTTTAGCAGCGCTTGTATAGAAAACGCCACTAAAAGTCATGATCTTTAGCGGCACTTGTATAGGAAACGCCGCTAAAGAGCATATCCTTTAGCGGCACTTTTCCTGAAAACACTGCTAAAAGCCATGAAAAATAAAAATAAAATTAAAATATTAAAAAAGGAGCAGATATCAAAGGGAAGCATGCAATAGAATCAACACTATTATCACAGTAAGCATGCAATAGAATCAACACTATTATCACAGCACGCACAAGAAGCATTAATTGGATAACAGTTTATATACAAATCCATTCCTATCCCTCTACCAGCTTAAGCAAATCCTTTAGCATTACTTTGATAACAGTTCTTATACAAATCCATTTATGTTCCAGGGGCACAACTAACTTCTGTTTGATTGTAATAATCAGCCCATTACTTGTAACGCTACTGATAATGCAAAGAAGTTACACCTGCAGTACTAATAAATGGATGCTAAAGATGACAATCTGTTGGAAGAAGATGAAAGCTTCTTATCCATGACCAGACCATTAGGTGCAACGAATGAGCCAACTGATGACATGGCTGTGAAATTGGATGCCATCTTACTCTCTTAATAAGCTGAAAAATATTCAAAACCATGGTTTTAAAATCAAGGTTATCTCAAATGTAAATTGATGAATAAGCAAATTTTTTTCAAATATTTTAATTTCTACAACTAAAACACAGTAAAAAAAACAAATGAAGGTAAAATTCACAGGTAAAACCAATAATTTTTGAAGCATTTCAAGTTTTAACAAAGTTCAAATGAAGGTAAAATTCACAGGTAAAATTCACACTGACTAGACGCCCAACAACACCTGCAAATATCACTCCATAATACTCAAAATATGTATCTGTTGTGAAAATCACATAACCAAAGTTGAAGATGCCTATAAGGTCTCACAAAATAAATAGCATAGAATGCTCATTCCTGAACTAGCTTTCCTAGTATTTTCACTTCAATCATATGTATGAGGAAGTTAATGCTTCCAGACATTCAGAAACATGCCCAAAACAATCACTACAACACTATTATAGACAAATATATAACACCATACATACCAAAGCAGTCAGAAACGTCATTAAAATACGAATCTCGTCACAATTTCTAGAATCCAGAGCATACTGAAAAAGTAAAACATATGAAAAAGCAAAAGAAAACAGAATGCAAATTAAATTTGCCATTGGTTAGTGGTACTTCACAAAATTAATGCAGAACAAGGTAAATTTCACACGCAAGCCAAGCCACAACTATTATTGCCATTAAGTTGAGGAAATTCAAATAACTTACTTCTTCATGTCCCTACCACAAAGTGGAAGAGAGTGTGTGTTTGTGAAAATTAAAATGAAAATCAAGAACATTACAGTAGACATAAGAAATTACCCAACCGAATTTTGCTTTAACATTGTCAAGCTAGAGAATCACCAAAAAGAAAAGAAAAGGGACAATAAAGTACAAAAATGAAAACAACAGATAGAAGCAATACCAACAGACATAAAAATAGTCTTAAAAACAAATGCAAACAACACAAATAAATGTAAGTGACTTAAAATAGTAATAGTTGCAAAGCATCAGATTTATTATAATAAATGGAAAAAAAAACAAGAGTTACCATAGAAGAAGCATAAGGCAGGAGAAGATGGTATGCTTACTGAATTTGATTTAATGGAAAAAAAAAACGAATTGTCATGAATATAGAATAGAATACATTCAAAAGTCAGAGCAGTGTATTTGCAACATGTAGAAACAGAATCAGCGGCAACAGAGGGAGCAATTAATCCTCAAGAAACATACAATGAAATTCAACAATAAATTTATAAGCACAAATATTGAACAAAGAGGCAACAAAGAAAGGGTTCCAAAAAATGGATTACCTTTGTGGTAACAAAGGGAATGAACGACCACCCTTCTTTATTATCTGTTGAAGTTTACAAAATAGATTAATCTATAACCATCATTGAACTTAAGACATCACATGTTACAATTTGCTCTAGAAATTCAAAAGTATATGGAGATATATAACTAACCACAAACACGTCTAGATAGTTTAGCAAGCTCCGCAACAGCAAGCTTAGCCTTCTTGCCAGCCAGTTCTCTTGTTTCGATTGCATCCATTCTCCACTGCCACAATGAATCAATTACATTAGAGTTTTCCTTCTTTTCTTTTCTTTTTTAAATTCAAAGGAATAAAGTAAGATAGAAAAAAAGAAAAAATCCCAAAGTATTGAAACAAGTTCAGTTCTATAGGCCAGTACAATCATGATTCTCTCTAGAGGTAAAGTATTGAAAGTAACATGCAGAAGAAAAGCACAAGCAGCAGTAACAGCTGCCACCTCCTTATCATCTGGTCCTTCATTATGTGGATCAGAGGCAGCGGAAATCCCTCCAAACAACATATTAGTCTGCTCAGACAAATCAAACTTTGAACCCTTTCTTTGATATTGAAAATAAAAAACTAAATTCATAAGGATAGCCAAAGTCATTTTCATACTAAGAGTCAAGACTGCTTACCAATTGCAGTAGAAATCGTGAATCAATAGCATTAGTTATCTGCTGCTCCAAATTACTATCCAAAACTATTTCCTCTATTTCATCACCTATGATCATATCATCCTCTGCAACTGTAGGAGCTGAAGCCAATACTTATGCATGAGAATTTCGATGAACCAATTAAAAGAAGAATTGATGCGCAAAAAAATCAGTCATTGTTTTTGTACTATAACCAAATTTATAGTTTCCATGTTGAGAACGAATTTTCCTAAAAAAAAAAAAGTTAATCATCCATTAAAATATCACTTTGACACCAAGTTCTCGAATTTTCAATACAAACCCAGGACCAAAGTAGCATCAAGGTTTATGGAATCAATAAGCAAAGAGAAGAGTATAGAAAAATGCAAACCTGATAAAAGCAACTGCTCAAAAAAAAAAGGAAGCAGAATTAGGATTAGGATTTGTTTTTAAGAGAATGCTGAGTCAAACTTAAATGCATTAAAACAATCACTGCAATAGAATTATCAGAAGCAATTAGTATAAAGACAAAACAAGCATGGATGTAGCCAAATCATCTAGCAGATCATAAAATATGGGACTACAGTACAAATTCTATTTAATAGAATTATACTGAAGATGGATATTCTTGAAGAACAAAAAGGCTTCTTAACAATATAAACCAAAAAGAAACTTACCCTGGGCAGTTCCAATCAATCATCAATAGAGAGAAGAAAATGCATAGGAACCATGCAGATAGTGCAGGATAGTCTTCATTAGCTACTGGCAAAATGACAAAGGCACCGTGGAGGGTTGCAGCAGCCCAAGCACTGTAGCGTGCCACCTCAGAGATCCTATTTCATCCCCTAACTCTATATTGTAAGTGAAGTTTCTCCCTGGCTGAATTGTATTATTCGAACCATCAATTGTATCCTTAACGCCCTCCCTACAAATCCACAAACATATATCTATATATATGATTTAAGTGTTTCAACGTAAACTAGGAGTGTAAGCAAATACATGTATGTATATATTAGTATTACCAGTCGAGGGAAACAACATAGTTTGCTTGATCGTGGACATTGACAAAAACTGTGTCCCCTCTGTGAACCCAAATCTCAGGCCCTGAAAAGCTGCCATTGAGGGTCAAGATGATCTTCGTGCTACACAGCTTTGTGAGCGGGGATCCTTGCAACTAATTTAAACAAAACTCAAAATCAAAATTCAGCACTGCTCTCTCTTATTAACACAAACAGAAAAGGGGGAAGATGCAAGGAACTTACAGAAAAGGGCGAATACATTCCATATCAATTTCTGTAAGTATAGCATAGTTATGAATTTGAATAATACCTAAACCCTAAACCTTACTAATGCGAGCTTAATGAGTGAAACTAGATTTGAATTGATTGAGAGAAATGAATCGAAGAGTGAAACCTTATTTTGCTATCGGATTTCTTTTAGGGTTTAATCTGAAAGATAACAATCTGCACAGCAAAAAAATAAAAATAAAAATGAATTTGCAAATTCCAATAAATTGCAGAGAAAGAGAAAAGGCGCTTTTAAAATACAGAGCGACATTGGAGTGGCGGGATAATTCGTCCTGTTTGTTAAAATGAAATTACTAGGCGTGTTTTAATTTGGAGAAAAAGGGCCACGTTTTGCTTTCTTTTTTTTTTTCTTTTCTTTAAAAGCGCCGCTAATAATATATGGCGATGTTTTTTTAAAAGGTGCCACTAACATAAAAACGCTGCAAAAAATTATTTCATTTTAAACAAAACAACTTCGTTTTGCTCTGCTAAAAATTATTTATTTTGTCTACTAAAAATTATTATTAGTTAAGTGATTTTATAAAACATTTATTATTACTATTTTTTATAAATTGGATTTTTATAAATAAATAAAAAATCAAGTACTCACAAAATAAATATTGTATATTTTGCTAAATGTTCGATGTGGAATGATTTTAGGTTTTGTATTTCATTTTTATTTATTATAATTTGGTCCTATCCAAAATAGATAGTTACCTATCTATATCAATCTATTATTTTTTTTATTTATCAATTTTTTAAAATCTAATATTTAAATATATCAAATAGTTTAGATTAAATATTTTTAAATATAAAAAGTATTAATTGATTGTATAAAATTTCAACAATTATGAAGTAAAGCTTAAATCCTAAACCATTTAATATATATAAAGTTTATATATTATCTCTTAAATAATTTGAACTATAATCATAATTTTAATATATTAAAATTAATATTATCTCTTTTACAGTTATATAAGAAATTATTTAATATATAAATTAAAAATATTAATTAATCTAAACCCTAAACCCCTACCCTTAAACTCTAAACCCTTAATCCTTAACCCATAAACTCATAACCACTAACCTTTAAACCCTAATATCGCTAATGCAGCTAGAGACGCAACCTAAAACGACGCCATTTAAGCTAAAGTAAAGTGTTTTTTGCGGCGCTAATGCCTTTGATAGTAATAAATTTTAATAGTTTAATTATTTATTGGGGTTTATGTTTTAGGGTTTATATTGTTAGAATTTAGGGTTTAGGGTTTAAAGTTTAAGTTTAGAGAAAGTCATACGGTGTCGATTTTAACAGTTTGGTAACTTAAATGAAAACTTTTAAATAGTTTAGTTATCAATGTGTAACTTTTCATAATTAAATAACTAAAATGAAACTTTCTCTTAGCTAAATAAACGGTGTAGTTTATATTTTTTATAAAGTTAGTTTCAAATATCAAAATAAAATATAATTCAAAACACAAATAAGAAAAAAAATGAGAATTAAATCGGATCAAAATTGAAACGAGTGTTGGTTACCTCTACACAAAAATGACTGCTTAACTTTTTACGCGTTTGGAGCAAAAACGCTACTATTGTTCAGTTTTTAGCGGCGTTTGTACAAAAAACACCGCGATTGCCTAGTTTTTAGTGGCGTTTTGACCAAAACGCTGTTATTACTCAGTTTTTAACGCCGCTATTGATCAGTTTTTAGCGACGTTTTTTTCGAAACGCTATTTACCTATAAATCGTAATGTAAATCTAGAAAATTTCGAAAAATCTTGTGAAGTTGCCTACAGCGGAGCTATTGCTGATTGAAAGAATAAAGAGGTGGGATTGGCATGGGAAATTGGGATACAATAATACAAAAGTAGCCAAAGTTTGAAATTTGAAATTAGACTCGGAGGGATGGGAATGGAGAGAGATGAAAAGCATAGGAGATTGTGCTTTGTTCGTGGGTGATAACATCTCTGTATCTGTTGTGGCATTCGATTTTTATGGATGTCAACCAAATTGCATATACTTCATAGATGACTATGAGAACTTTTTATATCCATCAATGATTCTAGAGAATTCATATGCGTTAAAGTATGCCAAAGACGTGGGTGTATATAATATGGAGACTCAAAGCTTTACTCCTTATGACGCCGCCAAGGATGATGTGTGGTTGGTTGATACAACAAAACTTAGGATTGTTCCCTCCTTTGTAGTTTATGAGCCTGCTTGATACACTGTTATAGCATCTATTATTCTTTTACATGTAATGCTGCATTTCAAACTCATCAACTCTTCCATATATATATATATATATTTCATATTTGGTTACTAAAATTATCTTCAATTTCTATTAGCATTGCCCATAATTATATATTGGTGATGTCATATTCTGTATTTATTTTTAGAAATTCTTAAAGATGTATGTGTGGATATATACATTGTTAATACATCTAATCTATGGATTATTAGATGAAGTGCAGAGCTGGAAAATTGTTGAGGATGAAGAGAAAATTTCGATTAGTTTTGACGACAAAATATTCTAAATTATATTAGTATTTATAACTTTGTTTGCATCATTGTGTAAGCTAAAACAATTGTTGAATATAGATACAATGAATATATGTTTATAAGAATGGTATTGGAGGAGCTTATTGATAATGCTGATTTATATGTAAGCCAAATGTGGGTGCCTAGAAAGTGCAAGCGAGGTATTTGAGAAAATGACAAGAAGAAAGGTAATATGGTATTGGAGAAGTCATTTTTCACTTCATCATTTGGAAAACAACTAAAAGCCAACGCTTTTTACATAATAGGATAAAAACAAGTTATGTATACAGCATTACAACTATGTTTTAACAGCACAATCACTTCTGGGAACAGCATTAGGCCACTGACAAGCATTTCTGGGAACAGCATAAGAACCAAAATATTGCTGATATCAACTCAGGAACGTCTTAATAACAGTCAGCCAGAAAAGAAGACATTCAAGAAAGGTGCGCTTCTAAAGTTAAAAAAAAAGGAAAAAAGACAAGCCTTCATGTGTCCGCCTAAATTGCATGTCCAATGCCAATCAAAGGAAGATATCCTTAAATTTTGTTTGACACTAAAAATATTTAGGACCCCTAACCACAAGCTCAGTAACTAAAACCTTAAAAATGAACGTAACTATTATGTTTAGAGGAAGAAATTGTATTAACATCAGGATACTAGATCTAACTTGAGTAATTGACTCTATTTAAGTAACAAGCCCCTGTTTCTCAAGAGGGTTGGACATGGGCCAGGGAGGGGGGAGGGATGGAGAAAATGAATAAATTGTCCACCTAAACTTAAGTGCCCAAGATCCTTGAACTGGAGTTTAGCTGCCCCTGGCCTCATGTATCCCCTATATTCAACACTCACAAATATCTCTCCAACTGCAAAGCACGCATTGATCCAGAAGTTTACAAGTAAAACTTGTAGGAAAAAATTAAAACAAAGGACCAACCGCCATTTGTAAATTAAAACATTGTAGAGCAGATGCACAAACAATGCAGAAATACCTCTATATTTAAGCAGCTCTGATGAAATGTTGAGGGGCAACTGTCACAACAGATTAGATCTCCACCTTCTCCACAATGCCACAAGTATCATCATTGGGGTCATCACCATCAACGTCAACAGAATGGAAACCAATCTTCTCAGCTTCCTCTTGTCTTTTCCAGGCCTCTACTTGGCAATGAAGGAGAGAAACACCAGAGTCCAAGTATATATTTTGGAATGACTGGCGCAATTTGCTTCCAGCATGAATCTCAAATTTAGAAGCTTCCATATTCTTTGATCCTAGCTGCAGAGATGTATTGCTATCATCTGAATCCCATTCAGAAACCTTATTCTTCCCGGTTGTTGGTGTCTTTAGCAAATTTATTTTCTTTTTCTCTTTCCTAGCAAGTGGAACAGGTTCCTCAAGAACTTTCGTCTCAGAGTACAAGGACGGACGAACATGCAAGTTCAGGCCATTATAGATATGTTTTTGATGTATTGTAATATAATATAATCTTGATAGCTAAAAATATATTCCATTAATAAAAATAATAAACTTTTTATATTACAAAACCAAAATATATTGTACTTCATTTAATTTTTAATATGATATCTATATATCAAATAAGTCAAAAGCATTATAGATATATTTAGCCATCAAGATTATATTATATTGCATTAATTATATTATAAAGCATTATATTGTATTATATTATATTTAATTTTTTCGTCTTCTCCAAGTCATGGTTTGGAACTTTTGCATTATATTGGTTTTGTTTTAATGAAAGTAGATTTGCGTAAGGGTTTTAGTTGGATTTCAAATAATATTTTATAGATTTGATTTGGGTTTCAATGAATCTTAATTCAACAGAGTATTGGAGTTTTAAGTCTAATTACTATCCTTTATAAATTCAAATACTAATCCAACAGGGTATTGGAGTCTGGGTCTAATTACTCTCCCCTTTCCAACTTATATATATGTATATGTATTAAGCCATAATTATCAACTTGAGCTGCTCACAAAACCAAATTTCTCTACGACAGGAAGCATATATTATCGTAGTTTTCATTAAAGCAGATAAGCATGAATTCAGGTGAGTTGCAGTGTTCTTAAACTATTAGTTATTTTAAATAAGCAACTTTGTAACTTGAATAATGTTTAGTTTTGTTACTTACAGATTGGGCAGGGTTACCTAGTGAGCTTGTTGATTTGATATTACAAAGGTTGGCTTCGGTGTCAGACTATTTTCGATTCGGTGCAACATGCACAGCGTGGCACGACGTTGTAACGGAGAACATCAACTACTTGTTGTCCCAAAAGCACCCCATGCTCATTGTCCCCCTCAATGCCCAAGACGTTTGGAGCCTATATAGCATCAAAGACAACAAGCTTCTTCCCTTGCCATTCCAAGTACCATACGTTGACCGATTTGTCGGCTCTTCCAACGGATGGTTGGTCACCGTGGACGACAATTTAGTTGTTCGTTTACTCAACCCGTTGAGTTTGGTCCTCGGGAAACAAATTGATCGCGATCCGAATACTTACATTACTCTTCCTCCGTTGGACCCTCCATGTTGTGTTTTTAATCATATTCGTAAGGTTGTACTTTCTGCTAATCCAACATTAAGCCCCGACGATTACATGGCCATGGTTATATTCAGTGTCGATCATCATGTAGCATATATTAGACCAAACAGAGACAAAGAATGGACTTACGTCCATCATAATTGGGGTGTGCTTCATGATCTTATATACTACCGAGATCGTTATTATGCAATTGATTATAAGGGTGAAATTATTTATTTTAATGTGGCTGATAGATCGTTTTTCAAGTATCTGCCTACGAATCATAATGTAGATTTAGAAAATTTTAAAATGAAATATCTTGTGGAGTCATCTGCCGGGGAACTATTGCTGGTCGAAAGAATAAAAATGTGGCATTGGCATGGGGATGTGGGATATAATAATACAGAAGGAGCCAAAGTTTGGAATCTGAAGTTAGATTCAGAGGGATGGGAATGGAGGGAGATGAAAAACATAGGAGATTGTGCTTTGTTCGTGGGTGATAACAATTCTTTATCTGTGGTGGCATCCGATTTTTGTGGATGTCAATCAAATTGCATATACTTCATAGATGACTACGAGAACTTTTTATTTCCATCGATGGTTCTAGAGAATTTATATGCGTTAAAGAATACCAAAGACGTGGGTGTATATAATATGGAGACTAGAAGCTTTACATCTTATGACATCGCCAAGGATGATGTGTGGTTGGCTGATACAACAAAACTTAGGATTATTCCCTCCTCTGTAGTTTATAAGCCTGTTTGATACACTATTATAGCATCTATTATTCTTTTACATGTAATGCTGCATTTTTAAACTCATCAACTATATATATATATATGTTTCATGTTTGGTTACTAAAATTATCTTCAAGTGCTATTAGCATTGCCCACAATTATATATTGGTGATGTCATATTCTGTATTTATTTTTAAAAATTCTTAAAGATGTATGTGTGGATATATACATTGTTAATACATTAATCTATGGATTATTAGATGAAGTGCAGAGCTGGAAAATTGTTGAGGATGAAGAGAAAATTTCGATTAGTTTTGACGACAAAATATTCTAAATTATATTAGTATTTATAACTTTGTTTGCATCATTGTGTAAACTAAAACAATTGTTGAATATAGATGCAATGAATATATGTTTATCAGAATGGTATTGGAGGAGCTTATTGATAATGCTGATTTTTATGCATGCAAATGTGGGTGCCTAAAAAGTGCAAGCGAGGTATTTGAGAAAATGACAAGAAGAAAGGTAATATGTTGATTAGTATGATCAAAGTGATTGGTATACATTGGGGATATGCCAATAATGTTGTTGAGTAACATCATGCAGGGGCTGGTTGAGGATGGCTCAAAAACACGTACTGCTTTAGAGTCTAATACTGCTTGATTTCCCATGTCTACTGCACTATCGTCTGTAGAGGAGGTTGCATGGTTTTTGATCCACAAGGTCGTGGGTTTGCGAAATAAAATAAACTCACGAGATGTAGATATAACAAAACTGAAAACAGATTCCATAGTTGTAGCTTAGCATCTTCTTTCTAACTCAAGGTATTATCACCACACCCTTGCTTGTTGTTGTTATGTCATAGTATGGTTCACAAGGCCTTGTACGCCTTAAAAAAAACCTCTAATGAAGGTTCTTGAAAGCTTATAAATTCAGAAAAATGCAGGTCTTACCTTGCTAGTTCTCAAGTGTTAATGTCATGTTCAATGCCCGCCATGATATATGTACATTAATTTACATGTTAAGCTCCTTTTAGATGGGTTGAGATTAATTCCGGTGCAGTTAATGATATTATATTTAGATGTAGAGTAAGGAAAAGATGCTCATCGATGAAGGAAATGGATTGAACCACCTGTTTTAATTGCTTCCCAGGAATCTCTTACTGCAGTTGCTTTCTATGAATTTATGGTCTAAAAAACAATGATCTGTTTCTTCTTTCACTGTACACCTGGAATCTGATTCCAAGTGCCACTGGTTGACTCTTAAGAAGTTAGACATACAACCTCAAAAAACAAAGTATAAGGTTGACCTATCTATAACTAATTTAGTGATGAATCACATACAACATCATTAACTTAGTGCCCAAACAGGTTTTGAGAATGCCTGCAAATGATCCCAGACTTTTCAGACATTGAAGATTATTTTTCTGTGACATTTCAAAGAAACATGTGAGGGTGTTTTGTTTTGATGTTACCAATTGTGATTAGTAGTGTTATAGCATCTGTTTGCATTGATAGCCTAATGACAGGAGACTTGTGCTTTTCACCTGGACTCTGACAAGGTTTGAGAGGTGGTAAACCAAAGGCAAATCAAAGGAGGCTTCTGGTTGTTGCCTGCTTGTATACAAAATTTGTCTTAATCCTTGGAACATAAAAGGGGGCTTTTAAATCCTAATGTTGAACACATATCCAACATCATCTTACCAACATTTAAGGCTTTAAATATGACTAAAAAACTCTTTATATATAAAAAATAATTATCCAATAATAGAGTTTTATAAATTAATAAGTGATATTTTAAAACTAGCACATGTTCTGAATCATATTCGGAAAAAAAGCGGACACTTGGAATTGTTTAAACCTTGCTTATAGAGTTGAAAAAATGTTTAAAGCTGAAGGGTTAAGAAGTTTCGGCCAAACTTATATATGATGTTAATATACTTTATATTTGTTGAAAGCCCGATTCAACTCAAAATATTGACCTAAATTTTTGCCAGACCTGTCGATGTTTATAAATGACTAATTCAAACTCGTTTTTATTAAAATTTTTGCCAGATCTTTTTATTAAAATTTTGAGTTTAGACAAATTAACATATTTTTTTTTAAATATTTTCATAGTATTGTATTATATATTTATTTTTATGTGATATAAATTACATAATATATAGGAATAAAATGAAAATATGTTACAAAAGTATAAAAAATTTGGGTGAAAATATGTTAATGTACTTCATAAAAGTCCATAAAAGAATTTGATATATCCATGTTTAGAGCGTAGTTAAAGCAAAGGTTTTGCATCTTATTGCCAAGGAAAAAATTACTTATCAAATTCACTTTTACTGCTCATAGTGGAAAATAACCATAATTTAGCTCAAATCATTCAACCAAATGGGAACAGTGTTGGTTCAGTCTTCTATAATTTAGTGGAAAGTTGACTTTTGATGTATTATCTATATTTATATCAAGTTTTAATTGAGCTGTGTGACTAGATAATTAGATGCTAACTCAATTGAGGTATTACTAAATAACTTTTTATGTACAAAATAAGAAATATTAATATAGAGGACATTTTTATCTTTTTATATTTTTAATTAAATAATATTATGATGGAATTTAAATTTAAGTACATACATATCAAACTTTTAATTTTATCATTTCAATCAAAGCATCATTTAATTTTTATATGATTTTTAATAAGTATAGTTGTTACATAATTTTTTTCACCTACATCATAGGTGTGCCATGATGTAGTAATATTGAAAAGGCTTAATGCATTATTTAAGGTTTCAACTTGACAAGTGTTCCTATTTCATTATATTCCATCCAGATCCCAATTCTATTTTTATATTGTCATTGACATGATATAAGAGA
Organism: Gossypium australe; assembly: GCA_005393395.2. NCBI lineage: Eukaryota > Viridiplantae > Streptophyta > Magnoliopsida > Malvales > Malvaceae > Gossypium > Gossypium australe. The sequence goes on along the minus strand of CM016622.1, from coordinate 3,608,429 downwards.
TGTCGGTTCTAGTCTATTTTTCTATTTCTATATATGTATATAGAAAGTTCAAAAATCATCATATAACAATCCAGAAATAGAAATGGAAAAAGGGAGGTTAATGATGATTTTAAAATCTTTTATACCAGGAAATCTAATATCCTTGTACACGACGATAATCAATTCGGTCGTTATGGTCGGACTCTATTATCGATTTCTGACCACACTATCCATAGGTCCCTCTTATATCTTCCTTCTACGAGCTCGGGTTATGGAAAAAGTAGAAGAAGGAACTGAGAAGAGAGTATCGGCAACAACTGGATTTATTGCAGGCCAGCTCATGGTGTTCATAACAATCTACTATGTACCTCTGCATTTAGCATTGGGTAAACCTCATACAATAATTGTCCTAGCTCTACCATATCTTTTGTTTCATTTCTTCTGGAACAATCACAAAGATTTTTTTTTTATCATAGACGTCCTACAAAAAATTCAGTGCGTAATCTTAGCATTCAATGTGTATTCCTGAATAATCTCATTATTCAATTATTCAACCATTTCATTTTACCAAGTTCAATGTTAGCCAGATTAGTCAACATCTATATGTTTCGATGCAACAACAATATGTTATTTGTAACAAGTAGTTTTGTTGGTTGGTTAATTGGTCATATTTTATTGATGGAATAGGTTGTGTTGGTATTAGTTTGGATACAACAAAATAATTTAATGTAGACCGCTATTATGCAATTGATTACAAGGGTGAAATTATCTATTTTAACGTGGCAGATAGATCGTTTTTTAAGTATCTGCGTACGAATCATAATGTAGATCTAGAAAATTTTGAAATGAAATATCTTGTGGAGTCACCTGCTGGGGAACTATTGCTGGTCGAAAGAATAAAAATGTGGCATTGGCATGGGGATGTGGGATATAATAACACAGAAGGTGTTAGTACAAATCTTCGGTGAGGAAAATCTCGAACACACGAACAAAACTCGAACAGAAGAAGAAATAGGACAAGGCTCCAAGGCGTGTATCAAACTATTATCTTTAAGGTTATATTCGCCCCCACCTATTTTCAGTGTGCAAACGAGTTTCAAGCAAATTAACCTCGAAGATACAAAGAAGCCAATGATTATTTGCGTTTTGCACTGACAAGAATAGCCCACCACACACTGAGCAATGTATTACAAGAAACTCAAAATTTGGACTCAAAAAAATTTAGGTCACAACGTAAGAATAATTGTCAAGTTCCAAGATTTAGACAAAAAAGAAGAAGTTTAGACCCAATGTGAGAACAACTGTCTAGTTCAAGTCTCAATGTGAGAATAATTGTCAAATTTAAAGACTAAATTAGAAAAAAAAAAATTCACATGTTAATTCAAGCCCAAAAATTAATTAACCCTATTGAAAAGTATAGATTTGTAATTGATTTTAACATCTTTGAGAATTAACTAGGTCTGTTGTGGAATCTAGCTCTTATTAGTTTAATGAGATAGAGATTATTCTAGTTGGGTGTGTGAATTGATGTGATTTATCGAATAAAAAACAAAAACTGTTGTGTGAAAATCATGTTCCAAATCAAGAACCAATAGCTCTCCACTTCATTGTTACCCAATGATATATCATCGAAGACAAGCCAATAGCTCTCTCATTTCCCTCATCAATTCAATCATCTGACCTTTAAATAACTTATCTTCTCTAAAAGAAAAATCATTGACAAAACATTTTTTTAAAAGAAAAAACATGTCATGGAAAAGAAACAGGGAAAAAGGCAGTACCAAAGTTAGAATCATTTCATGTTAATTGGTTTTTCGTTTTCTTTCATAAACAGGAAAAAGAAAAAAAAGGATGGGAAAAATGCATACCATATATCAACATAAGCTAAGAGCAAAAAAAAAAAAGAGTTCAAGAAGAAGAAGAAGAAGCCTTCATTGTAATTACATCTCCTGCACAAAAACAGAGTTGAAAAAAAAAAAAGTAGTAGCCCCCAAAAGAGAAGGACTTATAGCTATAAAATATTATTCATCTAAAGTAAAAGTAAAACCCTTTCCTCTTTGATTTTTAGACAAATTAGTACAATTTTGTGGTAGCTGATCTTGTGAACTTCTTAGATGAAGATGAAGATGAAGATGAAGATGGTGAATTACGAGTATTTGAAAAATCCCCAGACCTTCTCAGCATCTGTCTCATACCATCAGCTACACGAACTGCTGGATTGGATTTGAATTTGCCACAAAATGACATATGAGCTTCAACAGCTTCTTCAACCCCAAATTGTTGTTTCTTGTTTCTACTCACTTCATCTCTAACAGCTTCTGAACATAACCCACATAACCATTTCCCTTCAAATTTGGACTTAACTTCATTGATATAATCTTGGGTACAATCTTCTTTCAATCCACAACACTCACATCTAACTGATTCAATTTCCATAGCCATTTCACCCCTTTGCTTGAATGTTGAGGAAAGATGGGAGTCAATTTCCATTGCTATTTTTTTTATAGTTGGATTTTATTGTAATGATAGAATAGGAAGTGGGATTTTCTTTTTTCTTTTTTGGTACAAGGAGTGCGTGTAAGAATATATGTGTTTGATGATTTGTATGAGAGATTATATAGCTTTTATGGTTGGTCTGAAAGAAAGGGAGTTGGAGTTATAGAGTAGGGGAAAGCTTCCATTATTTACTCCATGTTCTAAGAAAGACAAGGCCAAGTGGAAATTGTGACAATATTGTCGGAGAGGGGGGCCTTTGGATTATAGCCCTTTCTAGCAATTAAAAACACACCAAGGTGGTTTTTTTTCTTTTTGTTTTTTAATAATGATCGATAATGAATCGGTTCAATTTGAGTTTAAATCATTTCATTTCGAATCGGTTTTAAGTTTGGGTCAATTGCATATTCAAGTTATTTTAATTTCGATAAAATATTATAGAAACTTTTCTATTAAGAGTTGGATTCATCTATTTCTATTGTTAAAACTAATAATTATACATTACCATGAGATATACGTGGCATGTCTCACTAATTTCTAACAGTAGAAATTAATGAAATTTTTAAAAGAATGGACTAGTTTATTTCTTGATGACTTATTTACTCATTTTATGAGTAAATAAGGAAATATATTCTGACTACTAATATAGTGACTAATTAAGTTTTAAGTTTGAATTAGTTATCTATTTAGTGTCTCGTGAACCTTTGGGTTGAGAATTCAAGCCAGGATTTTGTTTGGTTATCTTCCATTTTTTTTTTCCTTTTTTATATAACTTTTTTATCCTATCTTTGTTGCTAAGGAGTTCATAAAAAAAAGTGATAAATTAACCTTTTAATAACATATTGAAAGACCCAAAAATGATTCAAACAAAATACTAGAAAAAAAAAGTGTGGGGGAATTGAAAATAGTTAAATTTTTGTTGGATTTACAAAGATAGTTAATTTTATTTTAATCTTTATCAAGAACCAGTTAGACCCTGTTTGATTAGTGGAAATAACATATGTTTAGAGTTGATTATAACCTAACCTGAAAAAACGACAACATCACCATGATTTTTGCTTTTTATGCATTTTTCTTCCAATAATGCTAACCAAACTTTTCAGCTTGATTACAACATTTGCACATTACCTTTTCTTTTCATTCTATATTGTTTATTTTTATTTTTAAAGAAATTAATTTTTTTTATTTTTAGAGGATCAAAGTGTAATTTTAACATATTTTAATTTATAATTTAATTATTTATGGAGAGATAAGGTTTTTTATTTTATTTTAGAGATCAAGACCTTTGCCTGCCCCTAGATTAATCCTTGCATATATTTGAGTATAAAAATTAGAAAAATTAAGCATATTTATGTTAACTTAGACATTTATTTGACATTTATATCTAAATTTGAATAACTCAAGTCTAATTTAATCTCTATTTATTCTGCTTAAATGAGTTGGACTTTGATCAGGTTCCAAAATTTTAAATCCAAATCCAACTCGTTTCATTATTCATATATTAATCAAATATTTTAAAATATATTTTTATTAATCTTTATATATTTGTAATTAAATTTAAATTTAAAATTAATTTTTATTATTTAAATTAAATTTAAACTAAACGAATCTATTAAAAATTAAAAATCTTTGTTTAATCCCGAATTCGGAAGAGGTTTGACTTGTGCCCAAAGACATCATCTCCTCCATTTTCTCATTATAATTATTTCAACTACAAATTGCATGAGTGATGAAAGCTTCCTCTTCAAGATCAAAGATTCTAATGTTTGGTTTAAATATAAAATGCATGATGATGATGATAATGATGATATGGGACATTTACTTTTTCCAATTCTCAAACATAAAAGTTTTAATATGTTGAACCCAAAAAAATTAAACATAAAGTTTTAATAATTTCAAATTTCAACATTCATTTTTTCTTAAGTTACTTTTTTAGATAAAAAATTAGTATTTTTCGGTTTTTGGATGATAAATACTTTTCAAAATAAAATTGTATTTAAATTTCACTACCTACAACTTTTATAAAATTAAGATTTAGTATAATCTCATTTGATTACAACATTTTTTTTTGAGTGATTTATCAAAACATGAAGTAAAATGAAAATTCGAATTTCAATATCTACAATTAAAATTTTTTTTATTTTGTGATTTATTTTTTATAAACAAATTAAGGGGAAGAAAAGAAATTCCTATCTATTATTAGGCTTGACATTTATAATTTTCGTGGTTGGTTTGGGCAGCTTTCACCTAAAATTGAAGTTTTCTAATCATGTTGACTTAATTTGGCAAAAGGCAATGTCCAATTGGGACATGTGGCTAACAACAATTAGTCAAGTTTTACTTGATAAATTACAAAATTACACGTAAATTTTCATCAAATCAAATGTATAATGTAAACTGTGAATTTTAATTTAATATAATTATATATATAAAAATTTAATTTTAATTTTTAAAAAATAAATATTTTCATATGAAAAAATATATAATTACTCGTCTATACAATAAATGTATTAAAATGATATTATTTATTTATAAAAATTAAATTAAAACATTATAATTTTATGCATACAATTATATTAAATGAAAATTCAACCATATTTTAAAAAAAAAATCGAATCAATTTAAAAAAACTAACGGTCTATTCAATTTGATAGACATCATTAACCGAAGGTTACCTAAACTATAGAAATCTAGTTGAATGAAAAATACAGTTTAAAACTCAATTCTTTTGTAAAATTTTTTAAAAAAAAAACTTATTGTACGTAAGATGAACTCAAATGCACTTTTTTATTAAATTTAATTTTTTATTTAATATTAATTTATTTTAAAAGAAATTCAATTGACCAGTCCAAAAGTATATCACTTACTTAACTTTCAATTTTTTAAAAAATATTATTATATTCATGACTAGAAGAAAGTGGAAGTCCACTTTTTTTGGGGATTGTTTTCAAAGTCTTTGTGCCCTTAACAAGGTGCTACTAAGTTTTTATCATAATACAGCAATTATTAATCTTCTAAAAGAAAAACTTGGTCACAGTGGGAAGTATTTTCCTACTTATGATTTTCAGTATGAAATAAATAAATTAAAAAGTATTTTGCTATCATAATTATATGTAGTTGCAACCAATCAAGTTGACTATAACATCCAAAAAAACCAACAAAAAGTATTGTAATAATTCTTTCTTACCAAACAAACTACCCAAAGGGGCTTTGATATTTAATTAAGAAAATGTCCCAATTTGTGTTATGGAAGCAATGACATGACCATATTACTATATAGTTAAGTTGGTTCAATTATTATTTACATTTTATTATTATTATTTTTAGATTTAGGTCAAGTTGACCTTTGAATTATATTATTTTCCTTATTTTGGTATTCGAGTTTTT
>CM016622.1:2265812-2348881 GCA_005393395.2 Gossypium australe | reverse complement strand
CATTATCGGAATAGGGAACGAGGCATTACCGGAGCTTACAATATTTATTTATTTATTTTACTCAATATAACTCCTTTATAAACAATCTAGTCTTCCCTGCAAAATTTTTTTTAAACCGAGACTAATTCATATCAACCAATCCAGTCAACATACCTTCAAAATAGATCCATGCAAATTTATAAGATAACCTCATTACATACTGAAACTAGAAATTTGTTAGCCATACCAATGGCTGACCTTACATTCATTTCATATTAACATCTACTTTATTAGCTTATACATGCCATTGATTTCCAAAATAAAGTTTCTTTATATACCGAAATCTTGGGGTTGCTAGTGTGATGTGTCTCCCACCGAATCCGACCTCCGAGCTCTTAATACTACAAATAGAGAAAAGGAAACAGAGTAAGCACTTTGTGCTTAGTAAGCCCATGTAACAAGAATTATACTTACCTAACATTTTCAATATAATGTAATAACCATTTATATATCCATTCAATGCATTATTACCTTAACATTTACAAACTCAACATTCAAGTCAGTCCAATAATTTTCATATATCAATAATATATACTATCATTGATGAGCTCATCAATACCATAATTTCCATATTTTTTTTTTATATTTATCCCATTGAATTACTCGGAATTTCGATGGATTTTCAGAGGTACACTTTAGTGTACAAATTCGGGTTCGTCAATTCATATTCATGTGCGCACATTTTCATTTCAGAGAGCACACTCCCGCGAACCTCATCTTTACAGCGGGATTACTAGTCCAGGCTAAATCCCCTGTAATATAAACTCATAGAGTATTGTCGGGATTACCAGTCCAGGCTAAATCCCCTGCAACGACAATTACTCTAATGAGTTTGGATCTGAATTACCAGTCCAGGCTAAATTCAGACCCTAATTCGGATTACCCGTCCGGGCTAAATCCATTTTCCACATATTCTTCGGGAGGGCTATATCAGGATAGGATCACCCGTCCGGGCTAGATCCTTTTTACCGTCAATTCCTTTTCAGAGATCCATCGAATTTTCCTTTCATTCAACCGGGATTTCTTTCCCTTTTTATCAAATATATCAATGTTTCATCAAATTTCATACAATGGACATTCAAATCATATTCATATCAATAACATACATTTCAAGCATTTAAGAATATAATTCAAGTTACACGAACTTACCTCGATTCTAGTTTGTATACAAAATCTACTAGTCCGGAACTTTTTCCTTTCCTCGATTTAGCTTGTGTTTGAGTTTTCCGGATCTAAATAAATAAATTTAATTATCAATTCAATACATTTCATGTTCACATGTAGCATTCATTATAATTCTATTACTATTTATAGTTCATTCAAAGCTGTCTACTTGAGTCATAGTCACTAAATTATTTATTTTTCGAGCTACAGAACTCCAAATGAAGAACCGTTAATTTTCCTTGAAACTAGACTCACATATCTTCACACCATAAAATTTTCATAATTTTTGGCTTAGCCAATTAGTACAGTTTATTCGTTAAAGTTTCCCCTGTTTCATTGTTTGACAGTTCTGCTATCTCTTCACAAAATCTCAGATATCTCACTGTACAGAATTAAAATAATGTTTTCATTTGTACCATAAAAAAATAGACTCACTAAGGATTCTAAGAATATAAACCACTCCCAATAATTTTTATTCAATTTTTTATGATTTTTCAAAGTCAGAACAGGGAACCCGAATTCATTCTGACCTTGTCTCACAAAACCTATTATATCTCATGATTTACAATTCTATTGCTTACAACGTTTCTTCCATAAGAAACTAGACTCAATAAGCTTTAATTTAATATTTTTTCCATCTTCTAATTCAACTTCTACAATTTATGGTGATTTTTCAAAGTTAGACTACTGCTGCTGTCAAAAACTGTTTTAGTGCAAGCTGGTTATTACCATTTTTCCCCTAAACTTTCAATGAATGATAATTTCGTCCCTGCTCAATTAACCTCTCAATTGAGCTTATTTTTCTCAATTAACACTTTATTATATCACTTTAAACTACTTTATAACCTTTGGAAATCATAATTTCAGTAATAGACTTTAATTCCAAACACTTTCATAATTAGGTCCCAAAAATCAATTTCTATTGAAATTACCTAATAAAATCATCTCTTAAACGAATTAAGGCTTAAATTTCATGCTATTTCATCATAAACTTACATAAACCAACCATGGTGGCTTTCAATTTCATCCATGAAATCAAAGACTAATGAATTTAATGATAGGACCTAGTTGTAAAAGTCTTTAAAAACACAAAATTACAAGAAATAGGCAAGGATTCACTTACTTGGTGCAAAAATTATGATATACCAGCTTAGATACCCCTCCTATGGCGTTTTTTGCTGATGAGAGTGAAGAAAAATGAAGAGATTTCTAGATATCCCTATTTAGTCCTAGTTTTATTTAGCAAATTTTGTTATTTTCCCATTTTACCCTTATTTCTCCTTATTTTCTTGCTGATTTCATACCTTTGCCGTCCAGCCCAATTAGACCTTGGGTCTATTTTCCTTTTAAGCCCTCTTTATTTTATCATTTAAACTATTTAATCATTTTTCATAATTTTGTATTTGTTACAATTTAGTCCTTTTCATTTAATTACATACTCAAACGTTAAAATTTTCTAACGAAATTTTAATACCACATTACTAACATTTTATAAATATTTATAAAAATATTTCCTACTCAATTTTATGAGATCAAGGTCTCGATACCTTGTTTTTACCCAATTCCTTCAATAATTCCTTTTTCTAACTAACCACTAAATCGGTAAAATTTTTCTATCGATATTTTAATACGATTTTCCTATCATATAAATATTCATGCAAAAATATTAAAATAAATTTCTCTTTAAATCGGATTTATGGTTACGAAACCATTGTTCCGGTAACCTTGAATTTAGGCCATTACACAGCTTGAGTGCCTTCTCGAACAGTGAGCCACCATTGATACGCCTCGTCTCTCAACAAGGACACAACGCCTCTTAGTTTCTACTTGGTGGTGCACTCCAAATCATCCATGATTCGCTCCACTGCCTTGAGCCAATACTCTGCTACATTTGGATCTACACCGGAGACACCCCTAAAAACCTCGGCACCACTTGATTTAAGTCGTTCCGATATTGATCCACGAGTTGCTGGCCCAGTTCTAGCCCCAACAACCCTTTCTAGGACTCGTAACATTGCTTGGGTCCAGGCAATGTCCTCTCTCATGTGGTCGTGTGATCCAGTCTCACTCCCGGGTGATGCAGGTGTGTCCATTTCTGGTAAATGTCCCGTTGCTTCAGACACAACCCTAGCACCTCAGCCTCTACCACGGCCACGTCTACCACGTCCACGTCCACGTCCTCTAGTGCTCATATTGGGTATTTCGGTTTAATCTGATTACAAGTTTTATGAATCAGTATACTTTTTCAGTATTTATTAACGATATTTTATGAGATATAAGAGATAGAGTTGTTTTCGTAAACGCGTCCTATAGTCTTAATCTCTATAATTTCAACACCTAAAACTAAAAGTTCTAGAGTGTTCCTATAGTCATTTCACAATAATAAGAATTATTCAATTCACATACACTTACTTGACTTGGTGCCGGATACTCGTGGTGCCATACTGCCCTTTTTTTAAAAAAAAAATATAAGTTCTATAATTCAAAACAGTTTTGTACCATAAATGTTTTTGAACCCAAACCACAACCGAGTTTTGAACCGGGCTCTGATACCATTAAATGTAACACCCCAAACCCGGCCTAGAAGTTAGACCCAAATCTGGCGTGTCACATGGAAGTGTTTTTCAAAACCATCTTTACAATTGTAACAACTTGTTGGAGAATTTCAGCCTCTTTGTTAAAACCCAAAACACTTAAGCAATTGTGTATACGTGAAAATATAATTAACTTTAATAACCCTTTTCGGTTGTGAAAGCATATTTGAAATAAACGATTTACGAAAATGTGACCTTTGAAATAGAGTTGCAAAAGCATTTTGAAACATTGCGGAAACGTAGATAAAATACAAGTATTCTGAGAGATTGATTGATAAATCACAAAATCAAGGAATTGAACTTTAAATCCGTGACTTTTGAAATTGTCGTTAATAATTTGAAAGAATGTTCGAGTTAATGTTTATTTTGAAATCCATTTGTTAATCAATTTCGGAAAACCCTTATTTACGTTTTTAGAAGAAAAAAAAATTACGTTTTAAACAATTTAAGAAAAATAATAAAAACATCCCAACCATAAAGCAAAAAAAAAAAAGTTCAGAGGCCTTATTACAACTTAAACCAAATTAGCAAAATAATAAAATAAACGGAAATAGAAATTTAAAGTTTAATAACACCATTTCTGAAGTATGGCCCCCATCGAGTCATCCATGGCCCAAGTCCACGTCACTGAGCATTACCTGAAAGGGTTAAGAGAAAGGGGGTGAATTACTAGAACTCAGTGTGTAACCCACTTACCGTTATTCACTAGGCCAAAATCCATTAACCAAATATTTGGGCCTAAGCCCATTTACAATAATATGAATGTATCATATATATATATATATATATAATATGCAAATGATATGCAATTCCCAAACCAAACCTAGTTTTCCATCCGCTACACACCACCCGTACCAACCAACACACCTGTGGGAGAGCTTTAGTCATCCCACCCCGCCAACACACCAAACGTAGGCATTAAGCCATATATCAAACTGGGCATTAATCCATATATCAATTTGTGGACAAGCCACCAGATTTATGTAACAGAGCTACCAGAACTTCTCTTCATCATCATCCCATCCCATGCAATTCATGTATATAATGCATAACAATTCATAATAATGCATTCAAATATTTCTTACAAATTTTCTGGCCCATTATAACAATTTATTAACTTGGCCCACTAAGCAGAATATTATCTTGGCCCATTTCACATATTTTTAGATCGGCCCATTTAGCAAATTATCAAATTGGCCCATATAGAAAATTATCAAATTGGCCCATATAACAAATTTTCAAATTGGCCAATATAGCAAATTATCAAATTGGCCCATATAGCCAAAGTATCAGATTTGCCCATTTAGCAAAATATAACAAATTGGCCCATCATGCCATATATCAATTGGCCCATTAAGGCAATCTATCAAATCGGCCCATAAAGGCATTTTCACAATTCGGTAATCCTACCCACTAAGGGTAATTCGGTAATCTCGCAATCCAAGGGCATTTCGGTAATTTACCCATCAAGGGTATTTTGGAAATTTTCGCCATCCAACTTCACTACTAATTTGGGCATAACATTTTAAAACTGTCCATCTGCGTCATACTGACTAAATTGACCATAAATCGAGTTATAAAATCGAAATCTAGATCCGTAAAATTTCCTTGAAACTAGACTCATATATCTTCTTACTGTAATTTTTCCAGAATTTTTGGCCTAACCATTTAGTACAGTTTATTCCTCAAAGTCTCCCCTTTTCTGCTGTTTGGCAATTCCGACCATTCTTTACTAAAATTTAATTATCTTTTTGTACAGAATTCAAATGATATTATAGTTTGTTTATTATAAAAATAGACTCATTAAGGAATCTAACCATATAAATTATGTGCCAAAATTAGTTAATTTTTAATGATTTTTCCAAGTCAGAACAAGGGATCTCGAAATCACTCTGAACCAGTCTCACAAAAATCTAAAAATCTCAAAATATACTAATCATTTGCTTTCTCTGTTTCTTTTATAAGAAAATAGACTCAATTATCTTTCAATCCATATCTCCTTCACTTTCTAATTCAATTTCCACTATTTTTGGTAATTTTTCAAATCCACGTTACTGCTGCTAACTAAAACTGTTTCATTGCAAAATACGAATACCACTTCGAACATGCGTACGTCGAGTGGTCACAGATGTCGATTTCTGGCTTTTTGGTCTTTCTAACGAATCACAAAACATTTTATGCAAACATTCAAAGAGGTGTGGGATTACACACCTGATTACGGTAAGGACTAAACCTTCTTGATCGTCGGCACCTATGACACCTTAACACTCGATCAGAAAAAAAAAATACCACAATGAGAGAAAGTAGTTGTTTAGGGAGAGGATTTCGACTTACCACTACTTCCAAAGGTCAACGAATAGAGAAGAGCAATTGATTTAATCCCTAAAATAATTGATTAGTCATAACCTTCGATCCGATTTGCAAAATAACCGTGCAATGAGAGATCGAAGTAAACCATGAAGAAATTCCTTACCTTAACGATGATAGATCCAACTTCCACCGATTCAACTTAAGGATAAAGATGAGTTGGCAAAGATGTGATATTCGACCAACCTTCGGCTAGGAAGAAAAGAAGATGAAAGGAATAGAGTGAAGCCACTTACGAAATTCAACCAAAGGAAGAAATGTCTAACACGCAAGAAGGGAGAAGAGATATGGCTAAGAGGTTTCGACTTCTTCTTTTACAAACAAAATTGAAGGGCTGAATGTTCAGCCAATGCACCTAATTTTAAAGAATTTAATTCATCTCCCATGCCGTCCACCTCATGCCCCTTATCACCAAAATTCATGTTTACCCCACCATGCCAATAATTATGCATATTCATGAGGAATTTTAATTAGTGGTGAGTCATCATTACCACTAATTATATCAAAAAGTAACTTTTTATTAGTCATCTTTTCACCTTAATAGGCACTCCATCTATGCACATTCCTTTTGAAGATTTTAAAAATAAAAAAGTCAACCAATGTTTATCTCAAATTTTGTTTGTGTATGAAATTTCCATGCTTTTGCCGTGGCTCCCATTATTCATGCTCCATTTCTCTTTTTTTTTTTAGAATGTTACACCCAGCCAACACACCAATCGCAGGCATAAAGCCATTTAAAATGTTTGTGGCAGAGCCACCGAACTAGATTGTGACAGAGCCACCGAACTGGATTGTGACAGAGTCACCGAACTAGATTGTGGCAGAGCCACCGAACTGGATTGTGACAGAGTCACCGAACTAGATTGTGGCAGAGCCACCGAACTGGATTGTGACAGAGTCACCGAACTGGATTGTGACAGAGTCACCGAACTAGATTGTGGCAGAGCCACCGAACTGGATTGTGACAGAGTCACCGAACTAGATTGTGGCAGAGCCACTAGCACTTCTCTTCAATTTTATCACAACCCAAACAATCATGTATGCATATACAAAGCATAACAATATTCATAGAATAATTTCATCATAAGGCCCATAATACAAGTTGGCCCATTAAGCAATCTAGCAATTTGGCCCATTAATCAATATTAACAATTTGGCCCATTAAGCGATCTAGCAAATTCTGGCCCATTAATCGATCTAGCAAATTTTGGCCCATCAATCGATCTAACAAATTTTGGCCTATTAATCGATCTAACAAATTTTGGCCCATTAATCGATCTAGCAAATTTTGGCCCATTAATCGATCTAGCAAATTTTGGCCCATTAATCACATGAGGCCTTTTTTTTTCTTCAAATTTCACACTTGGCCAATTTATCAAAATAATTCATATGGCCCAAAATATCACTTTTTAACAAAATAACCCATTAAGGGCAAATCCGTAATTCCCACAACCTTAATACCGGTTTCATGCATTTACACAAAAAGTGTTATTATACCGTATTTTCTGATTTTACAAATTTTACGATTTATTCTAATGCCTACGGTATAATATCTAACCTATGAGATAAGTGTGAAATTACACACTCTGGCCCATATCACAAATATCAAACTGCCCATATATCAAATATCACATTTGGCCCATAAAGGGTATTTTCGTAATTCAGTCCATAGGGACATTTCGTAATTCGACCCATTAGGGGCATTTTCGTAATTTAGCCCGTAAGGGCATTTTCATAATTCGGTAATCGTACCCACTAAGGGTAATTCGATAATTTACTCTCTAAGGGAAATTCAAAAATTTTACCCACCAAGGGTATTTCGGTAATTTTGCAACCCAAGGGTATTTCAGTAATTGCACAACCCAGGGGTATTTCGGTAATTTGTACAACTCAGGGGTATTTCGGTAATTTCGCAACCCAGGGGTATTTCGATAATTTACCCTCCAAGTGTATTTCAGTAATTTTGCAACCCATGGGTATTTCGGTAATTTACCCTCCAAGGGTATTTCGGTAATTTCGCAACCCAAGGGTATTTCGGTAATTTACCCTCCAAGGGTATTTCGGTAATTTTGCAATCCAGGGGTATTTCGGTAATTTACCCTCCAAGGGTATTTCGATAATTTACCCTCTAAGGGTAATTTCGGTAATTTCATATTCAACGGTGTTTCCGAAGGCCTACTATCGCCTCGAGTGGCACAGAATTCTATTTGGGTCTCTTCGGAACTATTGGGTCAAAAATCCATTTTAGGCCCAAACAGGGTAATTTCGCAATTCTGGACTTAACTACTAATTTGGGCATAAAAATTTTAAACTGTCCATCTGCGTCATACTGACTAAATTGATTATAACTCGAGTTAGAAAACTCGAAATTTAGACCCGTAAAATTTCCTTGAAACTAGACTCATATATCTTCTTACTGTAATTTTTCCAGAATTTTTGGCCTAGCCATTTAGTACAGTTTATTCCTTAAATTTTTCCTTGTTTCACTGTCCAATGATTCTGACCTCTCTTACCTTAATTTCAAATATCTCACTGTACAGTTTCATATACTGTTCCAACTTGTTTCTCTTGAAAATAGGCTCACTAAGGAATCCATACATATAAATTATAACCCATAATTCATTTTGTACAATTTTATATGATTTTTCCAAAACAGATTAGTGAACCCCGAAGTTAATCAGAACCAGTCTCACTAAAATCAAGATATCTCAGAATATAAAATTCATTTTCCTTCTCCGTTTCTTCCATATTAAAATAGACACAGTAATCTTTAATTTTATATCTTATTCACTTTCTAATTCCTTTTCTCCTATTTTTAGTGATTTTTCAAAAACATGTCACTGCTTCTAACCGAAACTATTTTATTACGAAATACGATTACCACTACGATCATACGCACACCCGAGTGATTACGGATGCCAGTTTTTAGTTTTCTTCAGTATTTCCACCGATTAACAGCATATTTCATACAAACTTTCAGAGAAGTGTGAGATTACACACCATTTCAGATATGTATATGGAAGGGTATGAGATTACACACCTTATTCGGAATCCGCAACATGATGCTCACCGCGGCACCTAAAGGTACAATCAGTCAACAATTAGTCCAAAGCCCAATTTACAACTTCAACCAAGTATTGCGATTGATTAACAATCTATATCACTTACCAACAATCCGAGTCTCTTATTACGAGAGATGGGTGTTCGATTGGCCCTCTAATAAAGTACTTCGAGACTCTACTTACCAACCCTCTTCCGAAAGCCAAAGACTAGAAAGATGACGAGAGTGTAAGCTAACACTCTATCGATTCAGTCCACACCAAGAGAAACAAGAGGATGGAAGCAGCAAGGAATAGATTCGGCCTTGGTCAAAAGAACAGGGTGACTAATTGATTTTAGAAGAGGGAGTAAAAGAGAAACAAGAAGAAAATGAAAGAAGAGGAAGAACACTTTCTTTCACCACCGAAAACCCGAGAAGGCAAAGAAGCTTCGGCAACCACAAGAACCAAACTTCGATTATGAGATGAACTTGATGTTTCAGTTATGGTGTAGAATAGAGATTGTTTGAAAAGAAAAGAGTAGAAGTTTGTAACATCCTAAATTAGGGGTTGTTTGTAATTTAAATATTTTCTCATGTGTGTGCGCTTGAAGAATTAAACTCTATGATTTATTTGGCATGTTCTAAGGTCTAGAATTAAACCCGAGCTAGGCCTGATTTAGTATTAAAAATTTTCTTTTTAAGTACTTAAAAGGAAGGAAGCTAGGGGATAGGGGTTAAATAAAATTTTGGGCGAAACGTGACACAAAGAACAGCATGGTTAAGTGGCCTTCATGCGCCACTTAGGTGCCTTGGAGGTGGCGTCAAAGGGGGTCTTGGGTTCGAGTCTCGGCGGTAACAAGGGGGAAATGTTTTATTTTTGGGCTTTTTGGGGCGTTAAAGTAAAGAAGGCTTTAAAGAAATTTTCGGGCAAGGTTGAACATGGAAGACAGGTTGGTGGAGTGGCTTGGAACGCCACTTAAAGGGGCTTTGGTTTAAGGTCTCGGGTTCGAGACATGAAGGAAGCAAGGAGTTTTATTTTTGGGCTTTGGCGTTAAAGGAATAAGGGCCAGGAAGAAGGCTTATAATTAAACGGTGGGGTAAATATGACATGAAAGTCTAATGGGAGAAGTGGCCTGGGGCGTTAGAAGAGAGGGCTGGCGCATGAGGTTCCAGGTTCGAACCAAAGAAACTGCATATGGTATTTTATTTTATTTTTTTTTTTTGCTGCTGGCGTGAATGGGTGAGCTGATGACCGATTTTGGACTTTTAAATTGATAAGGATAAGCTTAAGTATTTTTAGAATTCGGCTGGAGTGGGGTGGATAAATATTAGTTTATTTTGTATTTTAATTGAAACGGTGATAATGGATGAAAAAGGGGGGGTTGTTATTTTATTTATTTTGAATGTATGATAAGGGATAAATAAGGCTTATTTTATTTATTTGTTTGAGTGGATTGAGAAGAGTAAAATAAGGAATTTGACTAATTCAAATTAGTTTGAATTAGTGGCCATTAGTGATTTTGGGAGGTGGCCGAATCTTGGTTTCTTCATGTGGGAGGAGTGCCGAATTTCTTTAAGGCATTTTGGGGCATTTTTGGCCAGCCTTGTGTAGTGTTCCTAAGCCATTTTTTTTTTGTTGTGTTGCTCCTAGCCGAATATTCAAGGAAGTTCTCTCATTTTCCTCCTTGAAACCGAAAGTCCAAGCAGCCTATACCTTGCCGAAATTACCTTGTTCTCTCTTAATTTTATTGGTAGCCAAATGCTCTTTGGGTTCTCAAGCTTTTAATTATTTTGCTTTCTTCTCTTCTTTTTGGATCTTTGGCCGAACCTTATACCCCCTGGTTCTCTCTGTTTCTTTTATATTTGTGTTAAGCCGAAACTAGTTACTTCCTTCCTCTCATACTTTCATTTCATTTCTTTCTTGAACCCTTGTGCCGAATTTACTTTGCCTCCTTAGCCGAATCTTTCCCTCTCACTTTTAATCTCCATTGACGATTTCTCCTTTCATCTTGAACCATATTCTTTTGTTTCAACCCTCTAAGGCTCTAGCCGAACCCTCTTCTTTCTTTTTAGTTTTGGCCGAACATCAAAGCAAAGGTGGTCTCCTCTAGTCTTTTCTCCAATCGGTTTATAAAGGTGGGTAAAGGCCGAATGCCTTTTATTTTGTTTCTCTTGTTCTTTGTCGACTTCTAAAGGAGTAAGAGCCGATTTTGGTATTTGAGAGCAGGGTGTTAATTATTCTTGTTGGAATCAATTTTATCTAGGTACTCCGGGATTTTTGAAGTAATCAATCCAAGCCTCTTTTCATTAGACAAGCGATCTTGGTAAGTGGTGGTAAGTGAGTTATTTATTTGGTATTCGAAAGCCAAAGGCTATTGTTATGAAAGTTGATGATTGCCGATTTTAGGAAGGAAGCAGATTCGCGTACCGTGTGCTGTAGTTAGTACTCAAAGGCGTTAGGTAAGGTTCCGGGTTCATGTGTAACCCTGTGGAATTATTTTGGTTTGGCCGAATGGGCTAGGGCACTAACTTTCATATATGGCCGAATATAGGGGCAAGGAAATCTAGTGTGGCCGACTTGATTCTTCGGGATTTAGGACTCTCATTAGTAACAGGTGTGTACATACACACTTTATAACTGATTAATATGCTAGTATTTTGTGTGTGCTAAATTTGATTTGTGTAGATTTGGAATTTAATACCGTAAAAGGTATAAGCAAGGATCCAGGTAAGTCCTTGTGGTTATGATGCTTTTGGGAAGCATGACATATTTGATATATGTGGCACATAAATGACTGTTGATAATTCAGCATATGTTGTTAAATGAACATGTTGGCATGAATATTGTTAAATGCATATCTTTGATTGATGTGGGTTAAACGAGTGGAGGGGGAAGTGATATTCGTGTCGACGGACACCAGTGGTTTGGTACCACATTTCGTGACTTCGGTCACCAGAGGTTTGGCACCTCATAGCGTCTCGTCCCCGTAGCTTAGCACCACAGTGGTTTGGCCCCACAGATGACATTATGGGATTGACGCCAGTGATTTG
Organism: Gossypium australe; assembly: GCA_005393395.2. Classification (NCBI taxonomy): domain Eukaryota; kingdom Viridiplantae; phylum Streptophyta; class Magnoliopsida; order Malvales; family Malvaceae; genus Gossypium; species Gossypium australe. The sequence goes on along the minus strand of CM016622.1, from coordinate 2,336,626 downwards.
GTATCACACGTGGGTTGGCCCCACAACACATGATTTGTGACCTCGAGTCACCAGTGGTTTGGCACCACATTATTGATGGTTATTGTGACTTCGAGTCACCAGTGGTTTGGCACCACCAGTGGTTTGGTACCACACGGGGTAGAGAAAGGCGTTCTGGATGGTTAGGTTGGGTGCATATTAAACTTGTGCATGTTAAATTAGTTATGATTTGTGTATGATGTTGCACTAAATCGGGGAGGGGTTACACATTGAGTCTTGGTGACTCACCTTCTCCTTTAACATTTTCAGGTGATGCGTAATGTTGGACCGGGTTCGAAGAGGACACAAGGTGGCCCATGCAGAAGAAGTTATTTTGATTATTTTATGCACTTTCTATATTAAGTACTTTGTTCAAATATTGGGTTGTAATAAGGGCCTTTTATTATTTTTGGTACCACTTTAATTATGGCTTGATTAACTCAAACTACTACTTGAAGATGATTTTATTTTTAGCAACCTACCTATTCAAACCATATATCTAGTAAAGTTCTAATTTGGACATTTTATAAATAACAAAGTTTACTTAAATTTTTAAATGGGCATGGTTTTCCAAAAGTGAATAAATTTTCATGTTTTATTCTAAGTCAAAAAGGATTTTCAACCGTCTTTCCGCAGTGACATAACCAGATTCGGTCGTAGTGAATGGACCGAGTTTGGGGATGTTACAAAGTTAATAGGCAAATTGAAGTTTCGGCAAAGAGAAAATACAATCAAAAGAACCAAAAATATTTTTGAAAGGAAAAATGACCAAAAACTAAAATTGCCTAAACACCCCTCTTCATAGCCGAATATCATCCCCCCATGCACTTCTCATTTCATTCATCTTTCTTTCTTTTTTTTTTTTGACCTAACTTCTCCACTATCTCTCATCCATGATTCACTCCCTAAAATGCTCCATAATTCACTCTCTATCATTCCTTTCTTTCTCCCATAATTACTCCCTCACCTACTCCACTAATCAATCATCCCATCATTATGTCTTTCCTTATTTCTTTTTCTTTTCTTTTTCCTTATTTTCCTCCTTACCATACCTTTCCATAATTTAATAAGTCCACCTTACCTAAAATCCCTTATTTTCCTCACCTTACCTAAAATCCCTTATTTTCCTCCTTACCATACCTTTCCACAATTTAATAAGTCCACCTTACCATAATTTAAAAGTCCAATTTTGCCTTATTTACAAGCTTGGCCGAAATCTAGGGAAATAGTACAAAAATAATAGTCAAAATTTGCACACAATGGGATTTGAACCTCTTCCCTCAAGGTACTTCACTTGATGCCATAACCTCCTTTCCATATGCTCATTTATGCTAGCAATTTACTCTTTTATTTGCATAAGCCTTGATGCCACTTACTATCTCTCCTTAATAGGCTTAAACACAAAATTTTACTAAGGCCCAACTTGAACCTGGAACTTCATAAAATCCCGTAACTTTCTAAAATCATCTTCTTAATAAGTCCAACTTGAAATAATGTCATTCTCTTGTTTCTCAAAAATTTTAGACACTCCTACGCCTAAGGCCCAATGGGCCCAATCCTACTAGGCCCAATTTCGGGATGTTACAAGTTTTTTAGTCTCACTATATTTTATTATCACGTGTTGATTTTAGTCCAATTAATCAATTTTAATCCATTCCAATTCTTAATCTATTAATATTTATTTTATTTTATAATTACTTATAATATATATTTGTAATTACATTATAAGTATACTTATAAACTCTAAAACAATTATTTAATAAGGCTATTAACATAAGGATGTAATACAAAATTTCTTTTTTCCCAAGATTTGAACATGTAAGGAATGATGTAAGATTTGAAACATGTAAAACATTGTTAAGCCAAATGGAAAAACAACACCGACCACTAAACTATTCCATTTCCAAAAAAGCTTTGAATTTTTGGTACTAACCGTCGGTTTCAATTACACCTATTCAAAACAATCTCCCAAAAGTTATTATTAGAATGACTTTTTATGCATATCTTCTCTTTTAGAATTTGATAAGTGTTAAATTATAAAACGGATAAAAAAATATGCAGTAGTAGGGTAAAGGAAGGAGATAAATAGTGTTCTTCATCTCTCAAAAATTGAAATTTTCTATCTTCCACTTTATAAATTTTATAAATTTATATTAACATACATAATAAAATTATAGTTTATCCCCAAATAATAAGAATCATTTATTTTAGTATTACCTAGGCAATTTGTTTTCTTTTATATATATGTGTATATATATATTGGCGCTTTTATTTCTCTTTTCTATTTTTAGTAATACTTTTCTTTATGCGGCGTAGAATGATTTCTTTATATATATAATTACTTCATGGGTAAATTTTAATATTATATATTAATTTTAGTTTAATGTATAATTTAATATATAAATATTAATTTAGTTTAATTATATAAATGAAACTCCGAGTATTGTTTAAATGTATATTTGAAGCTTTAATTTTGATTCAATTATACATATTTAAAGAAATAAATAGATCAATTTATTTTTATATTAGATGAATATTTTTATCTTTGTTTGCAATATAAACATAAAACTATGTTATATCGATAATCGAGTTAATAATTTATAAGAATTGAATCAAATCAAAATTTTATGTATAAAATTACACAAAATCAAAGTTTATGCATACAATCGCATATTAAATTAAAATTCATATATAATTTTAAGTGAATTAAATAATTTTTTAAACTCACATTTTTTTTTTTAGAAATTTAAACTCACATTTTTATTCATGTATACTTAATAGTTATATGTATTATTATTGTATCAAATATAAATTAAATTAACTTTATTTCTAATAACGTATATTAATATCATCTTCTTCACCATCTATGCATATACTCTAATTTATTCATACATATATATGTACATGTGTATATATTTATGTGTGTGTGCGCTCTTAGATTACTAAGATATAGTCTTTGAACAACATCCATTGGTAAACATTGTAAGAAAAGAAAGCAATTCAATTATCAGAGAAAATGGCATCCATCACCTCAGAATCTTATGACAGAACCAAAGAGTTGAAGCAATTCGACGACACAAAAGCTGGTGTTAAAGGACTCGTCGACACCGGAATACTCAACATCCCCAAGTTTTTCGTTCGACCAGCCGAGGATCTTGCCGCCGACGAACTGAATTCCGGCCATAAAAACATCGAAGTTCCCATCATAGATTTAAGCAACATTGGAGACAGTATCCGGCGACAGGAGATTGTAAACGAAATTAGGATTGCATCAGAGGAATGGGGTTTCTTCCAAGTGATAAACCATGGGATCCCATTAAGTGTTTTGGATGAGATGATTGAAGCGACACGTTTGTTTAATGAACAAGATTTGGAGTTGAAGAAAGAGTTATATAGCCGTGACGGTGCAAAGAAAGTGATATTCAACTCTAACTCTGATCTTTACACTTCACAGTCTGCTGATTGGAGAGACACTTTGAGGCTTACTTCATTCGAGTCTAATCCTGATTCTTCAGATTTGCCACCAGTTTACAGGTAATTAAGCACTAATCTCTTTGTTTTTATAATCACTGAGATAATTGTCTCGGTGAAAATAAATATATCCTTGAAGATTGAGGTTAGATTAAAAATCAATGATACAATGCGAGTTTAAATTTAAACATAGGTGAAGTGATTTAAGGGTTTAGTTAACAGGCTTCATCGCTTTTTTTATTAGAAACACAAGTCTAGAGTGAAGATTGTTTTCAAAGTTGTATACCGAAGTTTCAGTGAAATTCAAATGCAGCCTTACTTGATATCAACTTTTAAAATTGATTGCATTGAATCTTTTTAGGTTAAAATCAATGTATTTGGGGTTAGAAGGGTGGTCGAATTAGTCAGATATTGGCTCCCGATTTGATCGATTTGATCAGTTTGCTTGATTTAAATTAAATTATAAAATTTGGATGAATCACTGGTTCAATCAATTCTTTAACCCAGTTAAACCGGTTCATACTTGTTTACGTGTTAGCTGGTTTTTGCCTCTCTCTGGACCGGTATCCTAGCTAGTTCCCGATCCAATCGATTTTATTCGATTCAAACAACATTGGTTAAAATAAACTTGTTCAAGGTCTAGGCTATTCACCTTAGCCCGAAAACTCACCCAAAGCTTACGATAGCTTAGGCAAAAAAATTAGGTTCGTTTAAAATATGAGTCAAGATTGGGCTCAAACATCTAAGCCTAAACCTAACCCATTTTCTAAGTTTTTAATATACTTATTATGTTATTTTTATATATTATGTAATTTATAAAATTTACATCTATATAAGTGGTCTATATATAATTTTTTAATAAATTAAAAGGCATATAAATTTATTAAATTAAAAATAATACAAATATTTTTTAAAAAAAATTTTTAAAATGTACAAACTTGAAATAACCTTAACTTAGCTATTTACAAATACATGAGAGTTTGGGTATAATTTTAGACTCATTTTTTAAATTGGGTCAGGCTTTAGCGAACATAAAGGGTGTTAATTTCATCCTTAAACAATCATACCCAGCTGAGCTAAGCCTGACCCAATCTATGGGCGCATTCAAATTAAAACTCGTACATGCTTTAGAATTGAATGATCAAACTTTAGCCAATATAGTAGCATGTATCAGTAGAAAATTTTTGAGTATTATTCAAATTGGGAGCATTTATTCAAATTGCAGGGAACCAACAATGGAGTATAATAAGCACATCAACATATTGGCAGAAACTTTGTTCGAGTTACTATCAGAGGCACTTGGTCTTCAACCAGACCATCTAAGCTCAATGGGATGCAATAAAGGGTGTAGCATTGTGTCCCACTACTATCCACCTTGCCCTGAACCTGAACTCACTTTAGGTCTAAGGAAACATGCAGATGCAAGCATAATGGCATTACTTCTCCAGAACCATGTCACTGGCCTCCAAGTCCTTCACGACGACCAATTGTTCGATGTTCACCCTGCTCGAGGTGGTTTGGTCATAAACATCGGTGATCTTCTTCAGGTTAGCTTCAATTCACATCAAATTTACATTAAACTTCCCCAATTCACTGAATGTTTTATGTTATTTTATGGTATAGATTTTATCAAATGACAAGCTCAAGAGTGTGAAGCATAGGGTGATTGCCAATCGTGTCGGACCCAGAATTTCGGTGGTATGTTTTTTTTCAGGACATGTTGATATGCTTGAAGAACCATTTGGGACAATCAAAGAATTGATATCAGAGACAAATCCTCCTCGATACAAAGAATTTGTGTTGAAGGAATATATCGACAAGGTTTTGTCTAGCCCAATTGATAGCAAGCCTGCCATTGATTATTACAAGTTGTGAAGCTATAAACTATCAATTTGCCATTGGAATATTGATATTGTTCCATAGACATTTTCAGCATTTGTGCCTTGAGTTTGAAGTCTTTTGAAAGCTTCTCCGACTTTAATACCATACCGAATGAAAACAACATATTATCTTTTAAGGGAATAATTATAGGTGTTATTATCTGTTTTATGATATGAAATTAATCTTATTCGAACTTGTGTTTTGATTTGTAATAAAAAGACTTAATTAATCTTATATCATGTTTTACTTGCATAGAACATATTAATATATCTAAAGGGAAATCAATTTGTGTTGGTTTTAGATTAATTCCAATTTGTAATTTAGAGGAAACTTAGTTTTCTTTTCGTTTAGTGAAGGGAAAACATTAAAGGAATTTTTTAGAATTAGGATTAAATTGAGATTATGTATAAATATCGAGTTTTAAATTTTTAGAATCATGATCAAATTAATATAATATGTAAACGTTGAGAGCTAAATTTTTTATTATGTTAATTTTAAAATCACCATGTCATTTTTTGTTAACGAAATTAGATAATAATAAAAAAGACCAACGTGATTAGTTGGATTCTCATTATATAACTTTTTATAATTGAGTGATAAAAAATTTTGGCATAATTGAGTGACCTGCAAGATAGGTCACCCTATTATTTTTTAGGATAAATTGTACTTGAGATCATTGAACTATTAGTAAGTTTACATTTTGATCATTTAACTTCAAAAAGTTACAAAATAATTACTGAATTATTCAAAAGTTTTCATTTACGTCACTAGGTTATTAAAATCGCTATTGTATGGCATTTTCTATTCACATCGCTGCCACCAATTGAAAGGCCTCCTTCCCCTCCTCTTTTACAGTTTAATTTTTCCACGAAACATATTTGAATATTATGAATTTGCAAATCAAAATTCAAATAACTTTTTTTTTTCTAATCTCCAACATTGACTGTTAAAATGGCTTGGATCTAAAGTATGTTTTTCTACTCGTCGATGATATTGTTCCATTGTATCAATCTTTAAATCATTACTTGTAGCTCGCCGACTGAACTTTAAAAAAAGAATAAGAAGAAAAACTTGATAGCCTAGTGACTTAAATGAAAACTTCCAAGTAGTTCATATGCTATTTTGTATTTTCTTATTTTGAGTGACTAAAATATAAACTTATTAATAGTTCAATGACCTTGGATATAGTTTACCACTTTTTTTAAGAGCAAAAGAAGCTGGCGACAGGCCAAATTTCTGTGCCTCTTATTGTCAGTTTTGAGTTGGCTTTCTGGTTCTTCGCGAAACTGGTCCTGGTATCAGTTTTGATCATTGAATTCCGTTTCATATAAAAGAATAAAAACACTTACACAACAAGACTTAAACATCTTATCAAAAAATGTTCCTTTCTCCCATTCTGATTCTATTCTTTTTTCAACAAAAACAAATCATCTTTGCAATCTCATCACACAATCATGCAATTTATGGCACCATTTTATTTACCCCATTTGTATGTATTATCTTCATATATATATAAAAATATATATTCATCCAAATGAATCCCAACATCCCCACAATCCCTAAGAGTTGCCTCAGTTTATCACAATCTTTGCCCATGCTTATAAGCACATGGGTGAAAAAGAGAAAAAAAAAAAAACAATGGGTTTGGGTGATATGTCATTTTGCCATTTCCAGTGCCCACTAAAGTGCTACACAAGTAACATAGAATCTCTAGTTTAGTTGCTGTATAAATTTAGCTTTAGTTCTCGCATTTCGTGTATTCGTATTATTCATATTATTTACATAAATTTTGATATATAAAATTTGAAATATTTATATATTCATATCATATTCGTATTAGTTTATCACAGTTCGTAATTAAGATATATAAATATGTAATTTTTCTCTCTCCAAAAGAGTGGTGCTTTGAACATGATAATGTTTTAACCATTTATCTTCAATGCAATGCAACATTTAAGGGTTTTTATTTATTTATTTATTTATTTTGAAGAAATTGGAAATTATTTAATTTTCTTCAACTCTTTCCCCCATATGAATCTCTTAGCATTTATTTTCTTGAACAGTTTTGTCACTGAAAATGGCGAAACATTGAGCTGGAACATAGATTTTTACGAGATGGAAAATAAATAGTACACTCCTTGACTTGACCACGCCAATGACATTCAAAGCGCCCTCAATTTGGCAGAAAAGTCCACGAATCCAGAAATTATTTTTTAAAATTAAACTGTAATTTTATTGCAGAAATTTTATCATTTATTATATTAATCCCTATAAGTATTGAGTGAATTCTAACTGGCTGGAAATTTAATGGGTACTTTGAAGAGAAAAAAATTAGGACCATAACTACCTTAGAGCAAACCATATATTCCTTCTTCAACAACCATAACATTATTAGTAACATAAGTTGGTAGCTGTCGGATTCTCTGAATTGAATTGAAGCCGACCCTTTTCTGCCATTTTCATAAAGCTCAAGCAATCGTGAAGTAATTGCTTCCAATACAGGTGAATTAAGGAAAAAAAAAATTAATGGATTGAAATTGAATTATAAAATTTCATAGAAATATTTTTGATACAATGCTTATAATTACTCATATCTCTTCTTTAACCTTTAAATAAGATAGAATGTTAAATGCACTCGAACTCACGTCTTTTTGCACTGACAATAATACTAATACCAATCGAGTTAATACTCAATCGGCCAACTAAGACAAATTTTAACACGTGCTTTATAAGATAGAATTGCTTGTTTAAGCAATCGATAATAACGTTTATAATCATACATGTATATAATTGGCAACCCAATGTTTCATAGACAATTATAATTTATAAACCAATAGAGAAATTCAAATAAAATAATCAATTTTTGAAAAAGTTTGAAATCAAACATTTCTATCTCACAAATTTAATCAACTCTCCTAAATCTTTATGTTCAAAAAACGCAAAAAAAAAACCCCTAAAAACTCTTCTTCTTCTTTTTTAAGGCTCCAAATAAACAGGTAAAAGTGCACTACTTTTAGACCTTCTACAATGACCAATAGAAAAAAAAGATCTTCTCACTCTATTACTACTACAACCAGCTTCAATGGGGCTAACCTCACTCACTTGCCGGCCACCGTTCAACCTTATAGCTTCTTGTACAGCTAAATATAGCTGTCGATCCGCCGATGAATCCATTGAAATTGACCTTCTTATTGGTTGAACCACAAACTGTTCACCTTTATCTCTAATATCAATACATTCATCTCCCATACTACTCCCTTTACGGTACTTCCTTGTTGCTTTTTTCGGCAGCTCAATCTTCCATGGCGAAGCCGACACCGGAACGGGTATTGTCCCATCCCCTGTTTGGTTGTTGTTGTTAGTTATTTCAATCACAACGAAATCTTCATCGCCATTAATGACAGTTTCGGTATACGGATTGGGATCTCGTGATGTTGAGCTCAGAGCAATGATGGGGTCAAGTTGGAACCGATCATTAGATATACATATACTCGTTCTACAAAGTGGACAATTAGCATTGTTTTGAAGCCAAGCATCGATACAATCTATATGAAAAACATGGCTGCAATTCGGTATTATTCTTAGCTTCTCGTCTTGGTTGAATTCGTTCAAGCAAACCGCACATTCACAACTCTCTCCTTCATTCTTGAATTGAAATATCGGGATTTTCCTTATCACCGATTCGTCGAGACCTTTACGTTGTTCCGTTGCCGGCCAATAAACCATTAAAGTGTCTTCGGGTCGTCTTCGTGATAAAGAAAACCGTCTTAAAAGATCAATCCTTTGCCAATTGAGACAACATTTGATGACGAAGATGTAATAGCTGAGTAATAAGAAAGCTGTTGCTAAAATTCCTAAGATAGCAATGGCTATGATAGGGAAACTTGTATCAGATGAATGAGAATGTGAGCTTAAGATTGAGTTACCTGGACTTGTGATTGGTGAAAGTGGTTGTGAGGATTGGATTTTGGTCACAAGATCCATTTGAACACACGGAAAAGAACAAGTTGTTCAAAGTTCAAACAATGCAGAGAAAAGGGTTTATTTGGATCTTGAAAACAAATCAAACATACAAAGTTTTACAAATTGAAAGAGGAGCAAAATGGGGGTCAATCAAAGAGACATGTGAAAAGGGAAGAAGATGGGGAAGAGAGGGGGGAAGAAAAGAGAAAAAACCAGGCGGGCTATAAATGAGGGAGGTGTTACGGACAAGAAAATGGGTACATTATATGTTGAATTAAATGAATTTTTTTGTAGGTAACTAAAAGTCCCTATATTATTGTATAAAGTTCATTTTAGTCCTTTTACTAAAAATTGTTCTAGATTAGTCATCGTATATTAAAATTTTATAAAATCACGACATTATTACAATTTGTCGTGAATTTGAATAAAATTATCATGCCCAACTAATTTACCCATAATTTGGCCTGAACTATAAAAAACCCAACCTTCTTAAAAAAAATAGTGCACTTTTTAATCATCTCTTGCTTAAAAAATACATAATATTTTTTGGGATAGTTAGGTTATTTTATAAGCCGGATCAAATCATGGGTAAATTAGTTGAGTATTATATATTTCACCCATATTATCTACAATTTAATAATAAACTATAAAGATGTCATGATTTGGAAAAAAAATTAATACAGAAGAATTAATTTAGAACAATTTTTAGTAGAGGGACAAAACTGAACTTTACATAAAAATATAGAGATATTTTATAAACTTTGACCAATTTTTGTAAGAGGGAACTTTATTTTAAAGGAAAATAATTAAAAAATAGGGTCTGAAATGTGAGTACGTAGTTGGTGTGAAATTTTTCTATCAAGTTTCCATGAGAAGTTTTCTGGCTTGAAAAAAAAAATTTGTTTTCAGACTTTCGGTGTATCGATTATTGTGAATTAAAAAATATATTATTTTTTATTTAATTAATTAATTAAGTGACAGCAGGTATGGGGGAATTGAAAAATTGGGGGACTAAAATCGAAAGGATTGGCCCACTACTTTGAATTATAGAGTTTGACATAAAACGTATGTATTAAGCTTGGGGACCAAGAATATGGGTAAAGTACCTACTAAGTCTCTTTATTATAATGACTTGCTTGAACTAATCCCTATATTAATTAATTAATTAATTAATCTTTTATTAGGATATTTATGGTTTAAATATATTATTCAGCTAATGTTTTTAAAGTTTTTTCATTCAATAAATAAATATTTCCTTTGAAGTTGAACTCACAAATGACAGAAAATTTTAATTTTTTTATTATTTTCTAAATATTAAATGCTAATTTTGCTAAAAGGCTAGCACATGGATTAAATTAGGTTCTGATCAAATCTAATTTTCTTAATACAATGCTTAGATTTACCCATAATCCCTCCCCAACCTATAAATAGGAAGATAATACGTTTTAGATACTAGAATCCATGTCGTCCTGAATTGATAATAATGTCCATACCAATCGAATTAAGACTCAATCAACTTAATATGCATTATTTTTATTTGGATATATACTTGAAAAAACAAAATCAAATGTGAGCTAAGTAATTAACGAATACTAGAAAAAGAGATTGGTTGACTTCTTGGTATAAGATAATTTATAAAAGGAAAAGAAACTTTGTATATTTTTGTTCACATTTCAAATGCTTAAAACTAATAATTTATTTATTTATTTATTTAACATTGTTCTTTCTAAATAAACAAACAAGAAAATAAGAATTGTGATGATTAAAGCTACCCAATAATAGTAGTAATAATTGAAGCAAAACAATTAATTGGAATCAATAGAAAAGGTCGGCATTTATCAAATTAATTTGGGATGTATAAGTTTAAGGATTGATGATTTTTTTAAAAAGTCCTTACTTTCCATACACACTCATATTTGTTTTGTAAATAATCATCAATCATAAATAAAGGAAAAAGAGTTTCAAAAGTCACATGCAAGCCACCAAATATTTCTTTATAAACAAAATTGTCACATCAAATTAAAATTGAATTAATTTTTTAAATTTAAAATATTAATTTTTTAACAATAATCTTATTATATCTCGTAATCCGTCTCCAACCCTTAAATAGGAAGGTAGTGCACTTCAGCATACTCGAACTCACGTTCTCCTACACTAATAACAATACTAATACCAATTAAGACTCAGTCCACAATTGAATAAATCAATTAAATTAAATTAAAAATTATTATTCTATGTTCATATATGCAAAGACGAGCAAGTTTCAAAATCATAAGATTTGAACTCTTGCATTTAAGTCAAAGGATTTTCTACTTCTAACAATTATTTTCTCACAATCGAGATATGATTTGCTTATTATTTTAAAGACATCTTTATATAAAATATTTTATAAAAAAGTAATTGTTGATTAATGAAATAAAATAGAATAAATTTGTCACTTTCTATAATCAACCTTGTGTTTACACCATAAAAATTAAAAACTTTTGGCTAAATTTGAAAATTCTAGGACAACTTAAGCACCACGGTTTGGGAATAGTTAAGTTCAACTTCCAAATTGCAAAAGCAAATGTCCTAAAATAAAATTAAACATTTTAGTACACTATAATAATAATACTATTATTGTTGGAATCGAATCGGTTAAATTAAAAATAGACTGACATAATAAAATAGACGAAAAATTTAAATCAATTTTAAACTAAATCGCTCAAAACAGATAAAAAAAATTCTTAACAGAAGTTGATGATTGAATCAATATAAAAAAAAATTGCTTTTATTTAAGATTTTTTAAAATTAATTATAAGACCGATTGCTAGATCAGTTGAATTGGACATCAATGATTTGATCATGGTTTGGCTTTTAAAACATTGACAATAGCCCTCTCTACAATGATACTTTTATAATAGCATCTCATTATAACAATCAATTTTGTTGTACAGCCGATTTTTATATTTTATTTTTCTTCTTTTAGTAACAACTTACTATATATAACATAACAATTAATAAAGTATTAACTACGCTTTTTATTAAATTAATTTTCTATAACAATTTCTTATCTCAAATTTTAGTAAATTAATTTTATTTCAAAAATAATAAAATTTAATTAATATATTATTTCAATAAAATATTTAATAATAAAAATAATTTTAATAAAAATTTTCTATTTGTAAATTTATTGAAAGATTATCTAAATCTCAAATATTATTATAGATATATAATAATTTTTTTATAACATCCAAAATTTTGATAAACAAATAAAATTATTATTAAAGAGGATTAACAATACATATATTTAAAAAGATAAACAAGTTTAATTTTAAAAATCAATGAGATTCAAGTCTTTAAAAGTTAGAAAAATTAATCCATTTTAACATCTTATCTATTTTTTAATTGGAAAATAAAATTGAAAAAACAATGGTCAACAAGACCCTATAAAAGGGTCGGAACCGACAGTCTTCAGATTTGCGTGTTGACAGTCTAATTTGAAGGACTCTAAGCTGCTTTGGTAAGAAAAAATAGTCTTTCATTCTCATGTTTCCTTTTTTAGTCAAACCTTGTGTACCCCATCTATATTACCGTACTTTTTCGCCATCTCATTTTCACTTTCACTCATTAATTTTATTTTTTAATTCGAATATTATAGATTTGGATAATATCCAAATTTGAAGTTTAAAATTATTATTTGCTATAGATTTTACATATTTTAGATATGTTTTTATTATCAAAATTCACATTATTTATTTGGATATTCAAATTTATTGAGCACAAAATGTTTATAATTTTAATTATATATTTTTAAAAACTAGTAAATTTAAATATTTGAAAAGTTATTGGAAATTTCACAATAGATGATAATATTTAATTCAAAATTGGGTTTGGATAGGATTGTTCATATAATTTATGAATAATAAACGAATTGAGATAATAAAAAAAATATAAATATTAAATTCATATTTGAGTCAGGTTGAACATTTAAATGAAAACTAAAGCTTCCTAACATTATTCTCATCTTCATCCACAAGACTCAAATCTAAAATTTTATCAATTTCACTCTTTATCTATTTACTCAACAAATGTTTTATATAATTATTGATGGGGATTGACTTTTTTAAGGAGAAGTCTTTGAATTATCATCGATCGAGCAGTTAATCAAACCCTCAAATAGTGGAGGTATTGTGCTCGAGGCGTCTATACTCGATTTTAGCCTCAAATTTTATTTTCCAACTTCGAGGAGAGCTAAAAATGATTCATGGAGGTTGACAGGAACGCTTAATCCACTAAGAAAATGTTTAGCATTTGATCTTGAGTGGAGTTTAAACCCATACCCTTAAAATATCATAATGGATAAAAATACTACTTAATAAAATCAAACATGATACTTTCACTATTTAAAAGTCCAATCAATTAATCGATGAATTATACTTAGAAAATTTTATTGAGAGGGAATCAACCCCTCGACAATAATATAACATAGGAAAGAAACTTCTAATCGCCAACGGCATTGTTCACATCACTATCATAGAATTGGTGTTATCTCCTTCTGATCTGAACGTTGCCGAAATTATTAAAAAAAAAACACTTTAAAAATATCTTATTTAATATGCTTAAGAAACGAATGTCTTTGCTTAATTCATTGAATAAATAACGACGGTCGAAGGATGGATGCCAAACTAGCTAGCTTAGCTAGACCAACATTAATTTCATGTTAATTACAATTAGTTTATTTTTTTATACTTTTAGAGAAGATATTAATTATATACTTGAATCTAAAATCTTAAAAATCAAATACACCAATTTTTATTTAACTAGAAAATGCCTCTCACAATGTTCTAGTTAAATTTTGAATATTATATTTTATATTAATATATAATATTTAAAATTATTCAATTTCAAATAAATAAATTTAAATTATATAAAATTTAAGATGAAGACATTGTATAAACTAACATAAAAAATAATTAAAACACAATATAATACGAAAAATAATATTAAGAGACCGTAAATGTGTCATAAAATCATTTCCTTAAAAAGAATTATTTCCTTACCTTAATTGTCATAAAATCATGATCTTACATTCTTAAACAAGCCTTTAGAGAGAGTTTTAATATTAGATCATGTAACATTAAAGGAGTTGACTAAGATTAATTTAGATCAACTTTTATATTAGTAATAAAATATTTTAAGTGAGTTATAGTTCAATTGGTATCGATATTGTTATTAGTGAAAGAGGACATGGGTTTGAATCTGCTGAAGTGCATTATCCTCTTATTTAAGAGTTAGAGAAGAACTATAAATAATTCTAAGCATTGTATAAAATTAAAATACTACCAAAATTACCACATTTCACACATATGTAATTGTATTTAATTATTATAAGTATTTCATTTTATTTATGATATGTACACCTAGACACCTAACCTTTTTTTTACATATCCAGTACAAATTTTTATTTTAAATGATAATGTTATTTACTTTAATTTTCTCATTTTTCTTCATGCTCTATTATTGCTGAAAAGCAAATTTGCAATATTCTTTGTCCACTTTTTCAAGTAACCTTTTTTATGATTCACCTTTTCCACCACAAATATTTATATTTATTACTTGTACATATAAATATTTCACAATATGTACAAAAATAAATAAATATTTCACAAATAATTAAGCTAGTCCTTTTTTACTTGCATCAGTGCCACGCGAAGGTTACCTCATCCAATGTTTCCAAATTGGTCTAATTTTGCATCCAATCCCTTTACACTTTAACCTTTTGAAATTTAATTTTTATACACTTTTTAAAATATATTTTTAATTTCAAGAATTTAATCTCTTCTACTTAAAATGATAATACTGTTAACTGAACTTCTGTTAAATATGGATATGCTTTATTGATAGGAATTTAATTTTTAAATTAAATATTTAAATATTAAATATCATATATTCAAGCTTAACAATAATCAATTAAATAAATTTAAAAGATCAATTAAAAGTATTATAAAATTAATTCATAGACAATTCAACCACCAATTTAATCCTCTTTTGGTTTTATGATACTGATTGAACCACCAATGTTTGGTAATTCAACCGGCTAATCAAATCCAATTTTGATAACCATGCAAATATCCTTAACTTTAAAAAAAATTACTTTTAATCTCTAATGATCGTGCTGCTAATTTGGCTGTTGATTTAGTGGCTTCTTATTATAGGAAGGAGATGTGTCTTTTTGACTGATTGCATCAGCCACCATCTTCATTGGTCCATATTCTAGACAAATATAGCCTACTAGCCCTGCCTGGTTAAGTTTTTTGGTTTCGGTTCTTTCTTGGTTGCTTTGTATAGTGACTTGCTTTCGGTTCTTTCTTGGTTAAGTTTTGCCAATAAATGCAATGGATAAAATTTTACAAAGGGAAAAAAATTGGCACATGGGGAGGGGGGGACCTGAGGAAGAGGCAACACCAACAGCAACAGCTGTTGATGTGAGGCAGTTTACTTGGGGAAAGTTGGATTCATCAAATTGCGAGAAAAAAATTTTAAAAAAAATTATTGTTTATGATTTTTAAATATTGGTCTTGTCAGTCTGGGTTTATTTATTATTTTTTAACAATTGGGAATATTTTTTAAAATTATAATTTATGCTTTTTTATTTTCTGAAAAATATATTTGTTTGATTAGTTTTTATCTTGTAATTGACTTGGACTGTGATCAAATATTTATACTTTCAACAAGTTAAATATTATTTTTTTTGTAAAATAAAGCATAATCACATTAACGTGAGCCTAATGATTATACCTTAAATTATTTTTGTCTGACTAAATCAAACATTATTTTAATTTATTAACTGGTCCAATTACAAATGAATTATTATTTACCAAAGATTGATATACTAATAGCATAAATATTTTAAATTTGATTCAAACTTGAAAGTTTGACTCAACTAATCCGATTTTATTATGAGAAGTTAGTAACTTGAATACATTCAATTTAAACTCGAAATAGTCAAAACAAGTAACTCAAAGTGACACGATCTTAAATTTAATATATATTTTTAAAAAATTAATAAAAATAACACTTATAAACTAAATTATTATTTTGTTTTAATTAAAACTTGTAAAAGTAACTATGATTGTTATTATCATAAAATATGCAATTTTAGCTTATATCATATGATTTTGATAACAAATTCCAAAAACAATAAATAGTTAACATAAATTTATATTTTATCTATTTATTCCCAAGTAAAATTAATAAATGAATACAATGCAAAATTGTAAAAACAAAATTGATAGCATGAAATGACTATTTTTTTAAAATAGACTATAATTAAACTAAATCAAATATATGAAAAATATTAAAGTACAATTGAATTGAAATATAAATAAATTTTAAAATTTTAAAAGTCAACTCACGTAATACGATATGCTTCAATAACACTCACTTTCATAATACTTTCGTAAATATAAATAAAATTCAATAATAAAACAAATTTAATTAAAGGCAATGATAAAATTTTAAAAAGTTTAAAACCAATAAAGGATCATAATATAAATACATAAGTAGAGAAAGACTTAATCATAAACTTTTAAAATAAAGAATATTTCAAAAAGAAATTATTCCAAAATGAAAATCATTTAAGCATTTGGAGTGAAAGGTTTGACTTATTTTTATTTATCATATTTTATATTTAATATATATTAAATACTTTTTCATTTTACTCATACTTCCTAAAATTTTACTATATTTTTTTTTCCAAAAAATCTAATGTGACATGATGAAAAAGTTGAATAGAGTTTATTTTTCTGACATTTAACTTCAGCCATTAATTATTTTGAATCTCGAAAGATCCCAAGAAAAATCGCATCTTGATCGTTACTATTTGTTTTTATATAATATGCTTTTTGACCATGAATGAAAAAAAAATAGTAATTTTGCAAAAACCCAAACCACAAAGCTTGTGTCAGAAGGAAATTTTGGTGTAAACACTTAGAAGAAACAAAAACATACGTTGACGGGTGACTTCATAACGGAAAGAAATTCGTGCTGTAAAAAGATTAAAAAAAAAGAGAGTGAACCATTATAGAAATTAAATAAAATTTGAGTCTATTTAATAAAAAATTAAAAATATAAGGATAATTAATTTCTATTGTAATACATGAAAACAAAATTTTAAAAATAGGGAGGAAATATTATTGAGTACACTGTTTAGAAAATTTTTAGACTCTATAAATAAGGTAAAGTACATTATTAATATATCAAATTCTCAGTCAAATAAGAATAGAAATTGAGAATTATTTATAATTCTGGCTGACACTTAAATGACACAGACTTTTTCATCCTCTTCCATTTTCCATTATATTATAATGATAAAAGAAAGCATAAATAAAAATTTGCAACTCTCAACATTCACATAAAAAAAAAAAAAACATGACTGATATGCTGTAATTTGCAAGATTAACAATGTGATAGTCTTAATGATCCTTTCGAACTAGAACGAAGGGATCAGCCCCTAAGGCAACTTCCTAAACCATGTATAAAAGCCAGGCACTACCTTCATCAACATCGTTATCTTGTAGGACTATATATTGTTTTTGGTTAAATTCTGCTATTAGTCTCTAATTTGGCAAAAGTTGTTGATTTAAATTTATGTACTTTTATTTGGTCATTTTTAGTTTCTATACTTCTAAATTTTAAAATTTCATTCCTCACCAAACCACAATTGTTAAATTCATTAAGTAATTTTCTATTATTTTCAAAATCTGATGTTCTAAACTTATTATCATATCTGTAATATCATGTTAGTTTATTTTTTTCACATATTACTCTCTAAAAATCTAGTTTACAATTATCGTTTGCATTAAGATTGAAATTTCAAAATTCAAAAAATGTAGAGATTTAGAATTATCTAGTTGGAAAAAATGGAGTAAATTCACAACTTGTAATTGAATTTAACTGTTACTGTTTGGACCAAGACTGAGATTTCAAAATTTGAAAAGTATAGAGATTAAAATGTACCAATTCGAAAAGTACATAAACTAAAATTGATCAAATAAAAATATAGAGATTAAACTCAAAGCTTTTTCTAAGTACAACCACACTTTTTAATTTACATTCGCTTTGCAAGGACCTGATACGTTGTTTCTAATCATGTAACGAATAAATAGCTGCCATTTGTACAAGAAAGGATCAAAATTTGATGCACCAAATTACATGGGAGCTCACGTTTGATGACGAAATAACGTGAGGCTGTCAGCTGGGAATAAGATCTAATCAACTTTTTTTTTACAAATTAATCAAAATTTAGATTAAAGCATAATATAATTAATATTTAGAAATTTAAATTATATTAAATTAAAGTATAAACACTAAATCTGAATGAATACAATAATTCCACGAATGAATTTTTATTTTTATTTGGTTGAATTGGATATGATGAAATTATTTTTGAGTAAATCTGGAAGATAGTTATTCAATTATTAATAAACTGTATTATTATTAATTATGAAAAATTATAAAAATTCATCCAATTATTCAAAAAGAAAATTTTGGCCATTAGCCGTTAAATAGTTAATAGAAAGATGACGTGGTAGCTTTTAAAATTGACATAATACAAATTTTAGCTCTCAATATTTATATATTGTGTTAATTTAGTCTTATTTTCATGTAAAAAAAGGATAAAATTAGGTAACTGCAAACATTGAATGTTAATTTTTTTTTTAAAAAATAAGACTAAATTGACATAATATGGAGATATTAATGGCTAAATTTATTATTTATATCAATTTTAAAAGTTGATACGTTATTTTTCCATTAACGATTTAACTTTTCATAGTTAACTAAGAAAGAAAAAAAATCAAATAATTAAATAACCATTTTATAATATTTCACAGTTAAGTGATCAAAAAAGAAATTTACTAATAGATGAGTGATTATCAGTATAGTTTATTCTCGTTACTTTTATTAAATATACATTTAAATAATTCCGTAAATTAATAAATAATATTTTATATTTCTAAAATATTTGTATCATCACATTCATGTAAAATATTTGGTAGTCAAACCAAAGGGATAAATAGAAGAAAATACAATGGGTTGAGCACGTGCTATCACGTGCATTGAAGACCGACCTGACCAGAATGACCACTGACCAGTTCCAACTTCCTTATTCATTACATTCAAGTAAAGTCGGTCAAAATATTGACATTTTTTTGGATTATTTGATTATTTTATATATTTTTTAAAGGAATAATATTTGAGATTAAGTTTGTGGTAAGTTGTAATGTAAATAATATCATGTGTTTTATTTTTTAATACTTAATTTTCATATATATATATATTTATATATTATAATTCACTCTTTAAATTAATAATTTTTATAGATTTCGGTTAAAAAATTGTCCTAAAAAGCTAAGAAATGTGACCGTTCAGGGCGTAATTAAATTGGGCAGACAAGGACCTTACTTTTCTTGGCTTAATGGATTAATTGCTATTTTAGTACCTTCTAAATATAAATAGATTAAATTTTAAATTTTATCTTGACTCCCTTATCATATAATTTCTAGCTTCACCTGAGATTAAACAAAATGTTGATCTAATACTATTAGTATTCCTACAACTATATGAAGATTACAATCCATGGTTAAATTAAGTGTTGGCTTAACCATAAGTGAAGTAATAAATAATTTGTATTTAAATCTTCAGTCCACAATCATATTAATTAATTATATTTTTAATTAGTATTGAATTTTTTAAAATTAATTAAAGAGTAATTTTTAAAAGAATAATTAATGATTTTTTAAAACAATTCAAGTATATCTTTATAGTTATTATTTTTAATATAAATATTATAGTGATATTAAATACTTGTTCTAATGCCAAAAGTATAGTGTTTATTTGTAGAAAGTGTATTGCTTAACATTTATAATTACCAATATTATATAATTTAATATAATATAATTAATAAACAAATGTAATTTTTTCTTTGTCTATGGAATATATTAATAAACTTATTTTTTTCTTAAATATATGACTTATTTGAGATACAAAGTTGCTTTATTTGTTTTTCTTAAATATTTATATTTTACGAAAAATGTTAAGAGAATGATAAAGCTTAATATTTTTATTTGATGAGCTATTTTGGAAACTCACAATGGACACCCCAAATGAAAAGGAAAGGTGTACTGGGCCTAAATTAACTTAGACTGGGCTCAATAAATTTTTTGGATCTTCTATATTTTTATATATTTTCATTTCAAAATAATAATAATAATATAAATAGCATGATATTTTATAAAAATATAAAATTACTAAAAACACTGTTGAAACTATTTTTTAATTTTTAAAAAAAAAACAGGGATCGACTTTAAAAATGAAAATGGAGTCGCACCAATCTTTTTTCGAGGTGTGATCGGGTCACCTTGAAATTGATTATTTTAATAAAAAAATATTTTGATTTATTAAAACAATGATTTTGGTATACGAAATTCGAGAAAACGAGTTTGGAGTCGGTTACGCACGAGGAAGGATTAGCACCCTCGTAACGCCCAAAAAAAATTGGTACCTAATTGATTAATTAATGTCTTAATGTCGAAAATTTGAGAAGATTTTAAAATATGACCCTTTTAATTTTTCAAAACTTATAACCTTTAAAAAAACATTCAATTATTTGAATAAAAGAAAAGTCGAATCTCAGTAAGTTAGAGCACGACCTTTCGAATTTCCCAAACACCAAATATCATTTGTTTTGTTTTGTTTTGTTTTTTTTTTTTTTTTGAAATCCCTATCTCAAAATATCAAAATGTCACATCCAATAAATTAAGACGCAACATCTTAAATTCACAAAGACAGGTTTCTTATTTGAAAATCATATATTTTAATTTCAAAAAGGGTATTTGATCATTTAGACTTAATGAGAAAAATCGAAGCCCAATAAGTTAGGGTACTAAACTCTAAATGTCAAATATTGCCTTATTTAAAGAAATAAAGTTTTGGATAAAAAGTGGCAATTAAATGAGATATATTTTAAAATAGTGATTTGAGTAAAATGTATCATTAATACATTACAAAACACAAATCCCAAAGTAATATACTACAATTTAAAAATAAAACAAATAATTATAATTCATAATATGATTAAAGTTAAATAATATATAATACATAGATAATATATAACAAATAAAAATAATAATATATATGATAAAATAATTTAACGTAAATAGGGAAAAGCAAAAAAGAAAAAAAAATCAAAATAATTAAAATAAATGAATAAATAAGGATTAAACAATTAAATGGATAAATAAAAAAAGTTAAAAAAATGCATAAGTCAACCTAACTCCCGCAATATGAGGATTCAACGAAATTCCTCCACCAAAATCTAACTCGAACGGAAGCAACTCAAAAAGAAACGAAGATGGGCGAAGAACAAACTAAGAACAAGCCACAGAAAATAAGAACGCAAAAGAGAGAGAAATTTGAGTGAATGCTCTCAAGAATTTCTATTACTCCAAACTCAAGTGTGTTATTACAATGAAGTGAGAGGCTTCTATTTATAGTTGAGCCTCCCCAAATCTAACGGTATAGATCAATTACATCAACGGCTAAGATTAAAAGGTATCTACAAATTAAATCTCTAAGATTACAAAATCATATATTCTAATATTGCATACCATATCTTCTAAGATTGCATATCATATCTTCTAAGATTACATACCATATCTTCTAGGATTGCATATCATATCTAAGATTGCATATCCTTGAAGATTGTGTTCCCATATACGTTAAGCTTGTAGATGACCTTCAATCTTTTCAAGTAATGGGCTATTCAGATCGGGCCAAATGATATATTTTGGGCTAGACTTGGACTTTGTTTTATTATTTTGGTTTTATTATTTTTTGTATGGGCCCGGGCTAAATTGGCCTATTACAGCTGCCCCTCTTTGCTCATTGTCGTGTAACGAGAATGGAGCAAAGACTATAAAATGAGCAATTTTGCCCGGTCATGCCAAGCATTAACCTCTTGATCCTCATCTTCTTCAAGTAGTCTCTAACCCAACTGGAACTTCAAGGAGATTGAATCTGTAGCTTTAATCTTATTCTACTGCAACTTTAGGGAGATAAGACCTGCTCTTGTAGATTTAATCCATCCTACTGTAACTTCAGGAAAGTGAGACTAGTATCTTTGATCTTGCTTCACTGCAATATTCAGGAAGACAAGATCTGCTATTTTCAGTCTGCTCCGCTGCAAACTCAGGGAGGCAAGCTAATATCTTCGATCTGCTTCCTGCAACTTCAGGAAGATAAGATCTGCTATTTTCAGTTTGCTCCGCTGCAACTTCAGGGAGGCAGGCTAATATCTTCGATCTGCTTCCTGCAACTTCAAGAAGATAAGATCTGCTTTCTTCAGTCTGCTCCGCTGCAAACTCAGGGAGGCAGGGTAATATCTTCGATCTGCTTCTTGCAACTTCAAGAAGATAAGATATACTGTCTTCGATCTGCTCCACTCCTGCTTAGTGGAGATAAAATCTAATATCTTCAATCTGCTCTATTGCCGATACATGGAGATAAGACTTGCTCAAATTCGATCTACTCCACTCCTACTCAGTGGAGATAAGATCTGATTTCTTCAGTCTGCTCCATTGTCGATACATGGAGATAAGACTTGCTGTTTTTGATCTGCCGCACTCCTGCTCAGGGGAGATAAGATCTGTTATCTTCAGTCTGCTCTATTGCCAATACATGGAGATAAAACTTCGATTTGCTCTACTCCTGCTCAGTGGAGATAAGATCTGATTTCTTCAGTCTGCTCCATTGCCGATACATGGAGATAAGACTTGTTGTCTTTGATCTGCCCCACTCCTGCTCAGTGGAGATAAGATCTGCTATCTTCAGTCTGCTCTATTGTCAATACATGGAGATAAGACTTGCTCAAATTTGATCTGCTCCACTCCTGCTCAATGGAGATAATATCTGTGAATTCACTGATGTTGCTATACCGTCCTCTGAGGGACATGTCCTGTAGACTCGGTTCCACATGCATATGTTTATGCCAAATGATCAAGATGCTATAATATAACTAAATGTATTATGGACAACATTTGCATGAATGCAGAATGTCATGAGAATGATCCCCTTTTTTTTTAAAAGTACAATGATTAGGATGCAATGATCGGAATGAATCTAATGCTCCTAACTAAATGATATTAGGGATGACATTTGCATGAATGCAGAATGTCATGAAAATGATCTCCTTTTTTCTTTTTCTTTTTCTTTTTTTATGTACAACGATTAGGACATAATGATCGAAATGAATCAAATGCTCCTAATTGGAAATGTATGAATAATATTTACATAAATGTATGAGAATGATCCCTTTTTAATATTTTGAGTTGTCACTGCTCATAGTTCATCAAGGTTCTTTCTCGGTCAGCTAGTATCT
This sequence comes from Gossypium australe, assembly GCA_005393395.2. Classification (NCBI taxonomy): domain Eukaryota; kingdom Viridiplantae; phylum Streptophyta; class Magnoliopsida; order Malvales; family Malvaceae; genus Gossypium; species Gossypium australe. The sequence goes on along the minus strand of CM016622.1, from coordinate 2,312,874 downwards.
TTGACAGAAAATCCAAAGAAACGATCATATTCTGCTCAGTAAGCTTGCCCTACTGTAATTTCAGAGTCACTTCCACTGTACTTTTTGGGACATATAGTTTGTACCTCCCACTACAACTTCAGGAGAATAACATTTGGTTTCTTTCATCCAATCTGTTATCAATTTGATCTGTTACACCATTCCCTGGGTGTGGTAACCAGATGTATGTGTCTGAAATTTGCATGAATGTAAGGTATTATTTTTATTTTCTCAAGAATGATCCCCTTTTACACTTAGGTTGACATTGCTCGTCATTTGTCGAAAGGGTATCATTGACAAAATGCCTTATCCAATAAAATCTGAAAAAATAATCATCTTTTAATATTTCCAACCCTTAGGCTTGGTGAGTTCTAAACAATAGTCATGTTTCAGATTCTCATATTATTTAGAAGTTTCCAGAGTAGTATGCGAAACTCCTTTTATGAAAGTATTATTAGTCCATTAATCGTTATTTCAATCTAAAATGCTTGGAAAAGATCACAACAACGGACGAGAAAGAAATTAATCAGGAGCATAGCTCGAAACAAATAAGTTAAGCAAAGATAGCTAATGCAATCTAGAAGGAAATTTATTGGTAGTGTATTTTGAAATGATTAAAGTAATCAAAGATAGCCAAGACCATAAAAGAAAATTGATTGGGGTGTATCTTGAAAAGAATAAAGCAATTAAAGATAACAAATTCAAAAATGGGTAAGATAGAAGCTAAGTGCCCCAGATATCACAGCCTGAGCTTCTCTGTTTAAACTTCTTGAGGATCATTTTAAGCTCAATATATGTTTAAGGGATCCGGAGTACTTTGTCGATGCCCCAAGACGTAACATACTTCCTCATTGTTAATTCAAGCGTAGCAAGACTACTGTATGCCCCACTTTTGATCAAAATTTGAGTCGCCCTTTTTGGGTTTTCGGCTCAAAACCCCTTTGGTGTCAAAGCGTCCTTTGCGGGTTTTCGCCTTGGCCTCTCCTTTTTCTTTTTTTTTTTTTGAATTTTATCTCAAGGCACCCTTTGCGAGTTTTCACCTTGGCCTTTCCCCTTTCAGGTAAAATACTTCTTGACTGAACCTGAATTCGTCGAATTGGGCAAGTCTTCACCATCCGTCTCGGTCAATATCAATGCTCCTCTAGAATAGACCCTTTTTTACTACATAAGGTCCTTCCCAGTTTAGCATTTGCTGTCCTCTTGAAATATTTTTATATAAGAAAAAAATTTTTAACATCAGGCTCCCCTAGTGGAATTCTCTAGGATTAACCTCTTTGTTGTAAGCTCGCATCATTTGACCGTGACGGATAACTTTTAACCTTTTCTTCGATTAGGTTCAATTGGCAAAAACTGTTTCTATTCCAATGAGAAATGAGTTGCCCCAACGAAGGTTCTAGCCGACGTTCGATAAGGCAGAGGGTAAATGGTAACTTCTTTATGTCAATCTTTACAAGTCTCAGTCATCCTTCCCGTGATCCTTGTTTTGTTTTTTTTTTTTGCTGCCTTTACTGCACTGTGATATGGCGTCTAATCTTTGAACAAACTTCCAAACTTTTGACATTGTCCTTTTTAACACTCTTTGTCGGCACCTGATCCTTTTTTTTTTGGAGAACTTGATGGCTATCGACTTTGTAACATTGGCATATGAAGCTACTTCCACCCTCTTAGTGAAGTAGACGTCGACCACGACAATGAGTCGATGTCGACTAGAAGCTTTTAACTAGATCGGCTCTATAATATCCATTCCCCACATATAAAAAAAATCTGTGAAGAAATAACTGAGGCACATGAGTCTTTTCTTCCTCCATTTGGCATTTACGATGTAACTGATGCAATTTCCTTTTCTTAGTAAACCAGTAGCCCGATCCTCTTGATTAGCCTAACCATCGTAAAACCATTACCATGGGTTCTTTAAACAGCATACCCACATTTCAAGCCTGGTATTCCTCGATATGATTGTGCAAAAACGTCTTGGAATTCTTGAAAATGGCTCAATGATGTCTTGTCTTATTTCTGTGGTGAGTTAGGCTTCGATCTTTACCCCTTTCCTAAGCTCGCAACGTCTACTGACCCTTTGTAAAGTAGAGTCTATTTTCACTTGTTCTAGCATCTTTAACAAATCAAAAGATAGGTTACAATCTCTGTCATCCTCAAAGTCCTTAGATCCCCTAGACCCATATCTCATTCAAAAAGGGAGTCAGTAACAACGTCGCTCATGTCGTTGATATCTGGGTACCTAAGTACGAAGGCAAAAAATCCAAAGAATGAATGATTCTAAAGATGATTATTTGTGTAACACCCCTTACCCGAGACCGTTGCCGGAGTCGAGCACGAGGCATTACTAGACTTAACTTACTAGTTCGGAGCATAAAAATTAAACTGTCCATCTGCGTCATGTTCACTAAATCGATTATAAATTGAGTTACGAAACTCGAAATCTAGATCTGTAAATTTTCCATGAAACTAGACTCATATATCTTCTTACTGTAATTTTTCCAGAATTTTTGGTGTGGCCAATTAGTAAACAGTTTATTAGTTAACGTCTCCCCTATTACACAGTTTGACAGTTCTGACCTCTCTTCACTAAAAATCAATTATCTCATAATATAAAACTCTTTATCCTACACTGTTTTTTTTATATAAAAATAGACTCAATAAGATTTAATTCTATATCTCATGCACAACCTAATTCCATTTCTATTATTTTTGGTGATTTTTCAAAGTCACGTCACTACTGCTATCCAACTATTCCCCTGCATATAATTACATAATTTCTTTAAAATAACTATCAACTAGGCATTTCATAACATCCAAATCATGTTCTTAATTAACCATTTTAATGGCTAATCATTACCAAGCATTTACAAGCCAATATTAAGCCATATCATAAGGTCATACACACAAAATAGCTAAGTCCCTATACATGCCATAACTTAAAACGTTCGAGTCACAAAATACCAATATAATCTTTTGATAGTGTGTAACGATCTCCGACGTCCTTACGGTCCCCGAATTGGCTTGTAATACTATAAAAAAAATAAAGAATGGGAGTAAGCATAAAGCTTAGTAAGTTTACATGTAAATAGATAACAACATTCTTAATGAATTATCTTATTCTTTTCTTATCAAGATCACTTAAGCTTTTAACTCAATACTTAAACTTGTATTCTTACCTGTACCTTTTAACATGAATTTGTCTTACCTTACCTTTTTAGCTTGAACTTGTCTTACCTTTACTTTGGTATACTCTTTGAATTTTCCCGTTGAACCACTTTGGAATACTAAGGATACGCGGGTACCTTTCCTTATGAAACTTAACCATTGCCATGTCTTGACATGGTCTTACGTGGTATACTTGCCTTGTGAACTCACCAATGCCATGCCTTGGTATGGTCTTACATGGGACCTTTGCCTTATAGTAGCTTATCAATGCCATGTCTTGACATGGTCTTACATGATTTCCTTAAACCCTAATGTCATGACATTTGTATCCTACACATTCCTAAGGTTCAACCGGAACTTTCTGAGATAGCTTTTCCGTCAATTCATACTTGAGTCTTTAAATAATAAATTTACAGAATAAATATGTAAATATTGGAATTTAATAATATTAAATGTAAAATAATAGAATATTGCATTTATTTACTGCAAACTTACCTCGAAACAAAATACGATCAACTATATCGATTTAGTCCACTATCTTTTTCTTTCCCCGATCTAACTCTAGATTTCTTTCTTCTTGATCTATAATAGCAAATTTAGCTTATTTAATACTCACATTTACTAAAACAGTCCTTAACTCTAACTTTGGCAAAATTACAATTTTTTCCCCTAAACTTTTACATAATTATGATTTTGCCCCTAGGCTCGAAAATTAAACTTCAGCCCTTATTCTTATGTTTTGTAACATGCTGAACATTTCTCCCTTCTATAGCAACTTCAAATTCTTACTATAACACATACTTATGAACAATAACAACTTTTACTAATTAGCTCGTTTTACTCGTTTTCACCGAAAATCAATTAGTAAAAATCATTCCTCTACTCATAAACATGCATAATCTACCATCAATCATAAAAAATCACAAGTTCTCATCAATTGAATAACTCAAAAATATTCATCAAAATAAAAAATTCAAGCACTGGTTTTGTAGATCTCATAGCAACGATCTCAAAAACGTAAAAATTATCAAAAGCCGAACAAAGGACTTTCCCGAATTAAGCCTCCTAGATGCTGAAACTTAAAGCTTCAAAAATGGTGTTTTTCTTTCTCACATTCGGCCAAGAAGATGAACTTTTGCGTGTTCTCTTTCTTTCCATTATGTTTTGTTATTATAAGTTTAATATAATGTATAATTAATAATAATAACATTTATAATATATAATTTCATATAATATAGTCACTTAAGCATAATCATGCCGTCCACTATAGTTAAAGTTGGGCAAATTACAACTTTAATGCTTCTATTTAAAAAGACATCAACAATTTAGCCATTACACATTAAACTATCAAATTTTCAATTCACGTGATTAAGCCCTTTTTAATAATTCAACACCCAAACAATAAAATTAAATCACGAAAATTTCACACATAATAATTCACACATAATTAACACGGAAAATAATATTTAAATATTTTACTGACTCGGATTTATGGTTTTGAAACCACTATTCCATTTAGGCCCTATTTCGGGATGTTACAATTTGTATGGTATGGTCATGAATAAAGAATGAAAGAATATTGTAAAAAACAAAAGAATGTACAACATGAAATGTAAAGAATAAAAAAAATATTTGCTTAAAAGATGCATTTTATTGAAATAAAAATTCTGGACATAAGCCTATTTCACAAAAGAATTCTTATTACCTCTAGGCTTAAAGCAACAAGCATGTTCTGAATATTACTCTAGATTAGCTCTAAAAATATAGGGATCCATTCCACAGTCTCATTGTCTAAAATCTTCCCAAGTATGTAAGGGCTTTGGAAACTTTTATTCCCCGATTCTCTCTTCGGATATGTCATTAATGTTCAGATTCCCTAATATTCCTTTGGGTCTTTGATCTCTTCAATTTATTATCCATCAGGCCTTGCACTAAGGCCCTGATCTCAATTCAGTAGACTTTCGTTAGTTCCCAGGTTGCTGAAATAATTTTTAATTAATTAGGATCTTTTTACAAATTTTAATGCATATGATGTGATGTAATGTGAATGCATGAAATGGAATGCAAATGCATGGAATGAATGCAAAAAAAGAAAGAGAGGCGTTGATTCTGAATTCAATTCCATTAGAAGAACTTTTCTAGAAAGCAAATTTCTTTACATAAAACGGATTACATATGCGGCCTTGCCCTCATATTCCAAGCCAAACATCAATCCCCTTCTTCGCAAAGGTCAAATCTTCTACTAGATGCCTCCACTAGCTCCTTTTTGCTTGATCTGAGCCGCTACTCACTGCTCGCCTATTTCCATAATGCTCGTTAGCCTCTTCAAGAAAGCCGAGACATGGTGATTCTCAAATAGTTTTTGTCAGCTTGAATCCTTGGGCAATAAAGTATTGTATTCCTTCACGGATTATCAGCCTTCTCTCGCTGTGTTTACTTGGACCATATTCGGACAACCGTATTATAATCCACGTTATCAAGAAATCCATTTTCTCATGATAAACTCTTCTATTTAGTAATCGAATTTGAATCAACACCTCTTTTCTATGATGTGGATGCAATGCAATCAAAACAAAAGAGAACATGTTAGCACAAGAGAAATAAAAAAATAGGGCACCTATCTGGGTGACCACTAGGGTTCAATATAGCTCTATCTAGGGTTGGCTCTTAAGGATCGCTATATGTGGCCTAGTTCTAAAGGGAGGGTACCTGAACCAGCAGATTCCTCAATCCTCACCCATTATAGGCTCATATGGATCGAGTTCAATTCAGGGGAATACATTTCCCTATGGCTGCACGGAGATGAAAATCTCACGAAGACATAGGTACGGATGTATCCCGAAAGCGATTCACTATCCTGCACGGAGGTGAAAACCTCACGAAGGAGACCACAACGGTCATGCAATGCAATGCAGACATGCTTTTCAGTATTAAAACAACATGCAACAAAAAAGGATCATAATTTTTCAAATCCGATTTTCAAATTTAGACAAAAGGACAGGAAATAATCAACTTTACGGCTTGACTCTCTTATTGGTCCCCAGTGGAGTCGCCAAGTTGTCGAAACCATTTTTTAATTTTTTTTAAAAAACAGGGATCGACTTTAAAAACGAAAATGGAGTCGCCACCAATCTTTTTTCGAGGTGTGATCGGGTCACCTTGAAATTGATCATTTTAATAAAAAAAACATTTTGATTTATTAAAACAATGATTTTGGTATACGAAATTCGAGAAAACGAGTTCGGAGTCAGTTACGTACGAGGAAGGATTAGCACCCTCGTAATGCCCAAAAAAATTGGTACCTAATTGATTAATTAATGTCGTAATGTCGAAAATTTGAGAAGATTTTAAAATATGACCCTTTTGATTTTTCAAAACTTTTAACCTTTAAAAAAACATTCAATTATTTGGATAAAAGAAAAGTCGAATCTCAGTAAGTTAGAGCACGACCTTTCGAATTTCCCAAACACCAAATATCCTTTGTTTTGTTTTTTTTTTTTTTTGAAATCCCTATATCAAAATATCAAAATGTCATATCCAATAAGTTAGGACGCAACATCTTAAATTCAAAAAAATAGGTTTTTTATTTGAAAATCATATATTTTAATTTCAAAAAGGGTATTTGATCATTTAGACTTAATGAGAAAAATCGAAGCCCAGTAAGTTAGGGCACGATTCCCTTAAAACTCCAAATGTCAAATATTGCCTTATTTTAAGAAATAAAGTTTTGGATAAAAAGTGGCAATTAAATGAGATATATTTTAAAACAATGATTTGAGTAAAATGTATCATTAATACATTACAAAACACAAATACCAAAGTAATATACTACAATTTAAAAATAAAACAAATAATTATAATACATAATATGATTAAAGTTAAATAATATATAATATATAGATAATATATAACAAATGAAAATAATAATATATATGATAAAATAATTTAACGTAAATAGGGAAAAGCAAAAAAGAAATTTTTTTTAAATAATTAAAATAAATGAATAAATAATGATTAAGCAATTAAATGGATAAATAAAAAAGTTAAAAAAACGCATAAGTCAACCTAACTCCCGCAATATGAGGATTCAACGAAATTCCTCCACCAAATTCTAACTTGAACGGAAACAACTCAAAAAGAAACGAAGATGAGCGAAGAACAAACTAAGAACAAGCCACAGAAAATAAGAACGCAAAAGAGAGAGAAATTTGAGTGAATGCTCTCAAGAATTTCTATTACTCCAAACTCAAGTGTGTTATTACAATGAAGGGAGAGGCCTCTATTTATAGTTGAGCCTCCCCAAATCCAACGGTACAGATCAATTACATCAACGGCTAAGATTAAAAGGTATCTACAAATTAAATCTCTAAGATTACAAAATCATATCTTCTAAGGTTGCATACCATATATTCTAAGATTGCATATCATATCTAAGATTGCATATCATATCTTCTAAGATTACATACCATATCTTCTAGAATTGCATATCATATCTAAGATTTGCATATCTAAGATTTGCATATCATATCTAAGATTGCATATCCTTGAAGATTGTGTTCCCATATACGTCAAGCTTATAGATGGACCTTCAATCTTTTCAAGTAATGGGCCATTCCGATCAGGCTAAATGATATATTTTGGATTGGACTTGGACTTCGTTTTATTATTTTGGGTTTATTATTTTTTGTATGGGCCCGGGCTAAATTGGCCTATTACAAACACATCTAAGATGAATCTTGACTATTCGTTGTTTAGATTTGAATAAACCTGGACAATCATCAGTCTTGGTTCATACTTGATATGAAAAAAAACCCATACTTTTTTAATTAATTTATATATTTTAAACAATTCTTTTTAATAAGTTTCCACGTGTTATAATGAGAAGCTATCACGTGTGTCAGTGCCACATTACCATAAACTAATGATGTTAGTGTGGAGGGTACCAAAATATACCACACAATACAAGTTCAGGTACCAACTAAATACAAAAAAAAAAAAATTTAGGTAACAATTAGATACCAAATATTTATTCCATTGTTTTGGAACCTAATAGAGTAAATATCCTTCTATTATTTTGATTTCCTTTTGATTTTATACTTTTTGGTTTTTCATGTCACCGTTGATTAAAATTTACATTTTAAAAATCTTTTTTCTAATAAATAAATGTAATTTGTAATTACAAGTAAATGCATTTATATAATTACAATTAGAAAATAAGAAATCAATTTGTATAACACAAACGGTATTATAATTATAATAATTATAAATAAAATCAATTTTTATCAAGACCAACTCTTATTAGTAATTAAAATATTTTTAATCTAAATTATTATATATCTAAATAAGGCTCTTGTATATATATTAAACTTTAATTCGAAATTAGATTTAAAAAACAGGTAATGATGAACTAATGGTAGCTTTCGAAAGGTTTTTGAAATTTTTGACAACAAGTTTATTTTAAAAAAAATAGTTTACTTCAACAAAGGAAAATGAATATAAAAGATATTTTTATTTTACAAAAAAAAATTACATAATATTGAATGGAAACTTCAAAAATTCTCTATAAATACTGTACCGTAAGATAAAACTACAGACCTAGCTCGCAAGAACCTTGCGTGAACTCATAAGGTAGGATTGTAAGTACAGCTCATTGAACTAGCTTGCAAGATAAGGTTACAGAACCAGTTTGTGAGGACCTAGGGAAGGTCGCAGTCTCACTTCGCATATACCCAAGGAACTCGCAGGAAGTGCCACGTGCTCCCAAGGCTACCCAGACACGTGGCCAGTAGGTACGGAGCTCGCCTAGAACGCCAGTCTCAGGAGCAAAAAGGACCGCGTACTCCATAAGCACGTGTCCAGAAAGCCTGGAGTTCGCAAAGAATGTCAAACTGGAGGCAGCAGAGTCAAGACAAAATAGTGAGCCCCTATCATGAACTGTAATAGTACCAACAACAACATATATAAATACCATGATGCTCATATCAATAAGGAATAAGCAAAATATTACTCAACAAATAAGAAAATGGGTTCAATCTTATACTAATAATGTTAAAAGAAGCTGAATTCTTTCGTCCATACTATTTGGTAAATTAAAAAATTAAGTATTAAAAATATAAGTTATGAAAAATTAATTATTAAAAATTTAAGTATTAAATTTAAGTTATAAAAAAATTAAAATAAAATTGATTGAAAATATTCTCGGTTAAATAATAAGTAGTTGTTATCTACTTATCATTTTTCATATTTTTTTTTATAAAAATGAATGATGAGATTATTTTTATTTTAAATATAAAAGATTAAATCGTTAAAAATTAGTTTTAAACTAATTATCAAACAACGCGTTAATCTGCCATGTCACTAAACTATTAGAGTACAAACTAATTAATATAAAACAAACGTGTTATAATGAGAGAATGTCACGTGTCATCGTGTGATTGGTTGTTACTGCTACATTACCATAAACTAACGATATTAGTGTGGAGGGTATCAAAATATGCCACACAATACAAGTTTAAGTATTTGAGCTTACCATTAACAAAATATTGATTCCTACACAATACATCGTATTATCACGAATCAAATATTTATTCCATTGTTTTGAAACCTAATAAAGTAAATATCCCTTCTATTATTCTGATTTCCTTTTGATTTTATACTTTTGGTTTTTCATGTCATCGTCGATTAAAATTTAAATTTTAAAAAATATTTTAAAGAAATAATTTACTGCAACGATGAGATTAAAATCAATAATAAGATATTTTTGGATTAAAAAAGAAATAATTTATATACATCATCAATCAGGAACAAATATAAAAAAAAATCGATCAAAATATAATTTTATAATTTTAAAGAAACTTCAACAAAATTTCAACTCATTCACGGTTTACCCATCACTAATATTATTATTTTTAAATCTAGAATGTAGGTTTACGTATTGTCACGAATCTCATTAATTTAATTAATTTGCTCATTTATGTTCTAAGAAATGTGTACCACAAATTCTAATAGTTTCACTTCATAGATAAAGTAATGTCTTTTCAATTTTGTTTTTACACGAAAAATCTAGTACAAAATTCCAAGTTAGACGTTTTTTTCCCCAAATGACACAACTTTGCTTACCAAAATTCCAATTTAATTATACCAATAACAACCACAAAGAAAGCTCCAGCCTTTGAAAATTTTGCCAACCGTACGTACACTTGGAATAACTTTGTTTATGGATTTTATTTTTCTTTGATGTGAAACTTTTTCTTAAATATTTTCTTCCTGCCAACATTTTTTTAATAGTTATTTTATTTATTGAATCAAAATGTATGTATAGTTTTAAAATTTATAAAAATTTTAAAAATTAAAATTAAGGATGGATGTAATAACTTAAATGATATCTACATGTTCTCATCTAGTTAACTTAGGAATGCAATGGAATTGTGCGAAGGTAAATATTATCAAATTTATCATTTCTCCATCAACATTGTTGATATGCTCTCTCGTGACCTTTATCTAATTTTGTTGTGGATGTTAAAACTTGAATAAAACTGCGACTTTTATAAATGTTTGATGCATCCATATATCAAACTCCATCCTATTGGATATTTATTATTCTTTTATATATTTTTAATGCACAATTAATATATAGAATAAAACAATAATCTAGGAATACCACATCTAAATATTTTATTATTTATCATATAACATATTGTTATATTATTCTATCACTCAAACACGTGTCAGTATTAGATATATTGTTGATCTATGTGTTGGCTCCCTATGAAGCAGTGCCTCGGCAAGTCACCCGTGTTTCAGTGTAAATATTATCATTGTGTGAATACACTTACAAGACAATAATGAATCCATTTAGGCATAACTTCCCCATACTGATAAAGTCTCATGATATAAGGACATGATTATTCTTTACGCATTTAGGAGGGGTTGAATGAATATCATGTTACGTCATACTAACAACAATAGGACCTCTGTTATAAATACCCTAATAAACGATGAAGAAATGATCGATCTTTTAGCACTCTAAAATTACTCCGAGCAATTGTCTTCTTGATCAACTTGTCCTCTTGTTCATATTTTGGCTCTCAATCCCTTTAGATGAACCAATCTTTATTGCACCTTTGTGATCTCCTCCCTACTCCTCCTGGTCCTTTTTCCTTATTGTACGCAATATCAACTCATATAATTACATTTTTGTCTCTTTAAAAGTTAAACATACAAGAGTATAAGGATGAAATTAATTTAAGTGAGATTTAATTACAGCCTCATCCTAAATTCACTTTATGATCTACTTGTGTATATCATGTATAGTTTCCATACCTTCCTACAAGACTATAAGCATGAAAAAATAGAATCATTTATTTACTTTCATGTAAAAAATTGTTAACATGTCAGTTATGTTCGTTAAGTTTTTGTTAGTCTGTTAGTCTGTTATACCAGCTAGGGTTTAGAACTCTTTAAATATGCACACTGCTCCTCTTGTACAGTAAGTCTTTCAGATAATAATAAATGAAGTTCTCTCATCTACTGTTCAAGTCATGAACTTCAACATGGTATCAGAGGTGCTTTCTCATCCTGGGGTTCTTTTACATTGATTCGCTGCTTGTTCATGGATAGTTCTTTCAGTATTTCTACTGATCAGTCTCCTTCACCTGCCATGGCGTAAAGTTCTGTTGATGGATCTGTTGATAGTCGGTTTCTTGCGACTAAGAAAATCAGTGTCCTTCTTGATGATGACAACTATTTGCTATGGCGTCAACAAGTCCTCTTGATAGTCAAGATGTACAAGTTTCAACATTTTCTTGATTCTCAAACGGTTCCACCATCACAACAACTCATTGATGATACTGGTGAGCTACAAGAAAACCCTGCGTTTTCTAGGTATGAACAACAAGACAGTGCTCTAGCTTATTGGTTACTCTCCTCGGTGAGTTCTGCCGTTCTTCCTCATCTTATTGGATTAGACACGAGTGCGCAGATCTGGGCTGCTCTTGTTAGTTTGTATGAAAACAAAACCACATCTCTGCTGATGTTTTATCGCCGAGCATTGCATTCTCAACGCAAAGCTGACTTGACCATGAAAGAGTTCTTGATGAAGATCAAAGGTTTTTGCGATAGTCTTGCTAGCTGTGAAGAGGTCATTAGTGAACGGGAACACGTCACAGCCATTCTCAACGGGCTTTCACCTGACTATGAGTCGGTTATTACGGGTATCACTGCAAGTCAGACTCCATACACTGTTCAAGGAGTCACGACGTTGTTATTGGATGCAGAAGCACGTCAACAACAAGCTGGGTTAGATGTTTCTAGTTCGGCCAACATGGTTTCCAATCAACCACCAGCACCTGTCAATAACGATACTGTTACGCCGTCATATCGCCCTCCTTCAACTGGTCGAGGTCGTGGGTGAGGTCAGTTCTCCGGGTCTCGTCTTCAATGTCAACTATATGGAAAGACAGGTCACTTAGTTGATCGTTGTTATTACAGATTTGATACAACTTATAAAAGTACAAGTTATAGACCTCCACTTACGCCACAAGCAAATGTTGGCATGTTCATGATCGCTGCAAATCAGAGCTTTAAATATTTATAAAAGAATGATCAAACCTGGAGACTAACTCTGACAACGATATTAAAGCAAGTGTACCTATCGAACAGTAGTATAGCTTAGGCAAGACTAGTTATCGAACCCAAAGGAACTAGAAGTATTAATACTTACTTTTTTATTATTATTTAGCCTTAAAGTTAGAGTGAAGATTACTTTTAAACTAAATTGACGACAACTAAACTAAGGACACAAAGATAAGAAGACGAACTGGAAAATAACTTTGAAGAAAAACTCAGTTGATTTCGATGATACCTTCGGGAATAATCCACCTAGACTTCACTTATTATCTAACCCTAAATTATATGATTTCTTTTACTTAGCTTGATCTGTGAGACTCCCTAACCTATATTAAACCCTCTCTCTCGAGGTGAATAACGTCTAACCCTAGGTTAATTAGTGGAACTCCCGTTCGCTTATAATAACCCCCTAGGATAGCAGTAAATCAATCAATGGACTCCCATATTAGGTTTCACCCTAATCCGGCAAAATCTCGTAACCCTATCTCTAGGCGTTCGATCAACTTCGCTTAATTATGTTAGATCTCCTTCTAGGCAGGGTCTATTCCTCCTTCACCTAAGCACATTAGATTTGGATTAAGAAACATAATTAAGACCAAACTAAGTAATTTATCATATAACTTAAGAATCAAATAACAAAATCCATCTAGGTTTCATCCCCTTCAGGTATCTGAGGGGTTTAGTTCATAATGAATAAACAAAACATCGCAATAGAGAAGATAAAACAAAACATAAGAAAACCCTAAAACCCCCTAAAGGAATTGAAGGAGAATTCCGCCGTCTTGAGTATAACTCTGGCTTCTTGGGATGGATCAACTGGCTATCCTCGCGTTATTCCCTAACTTTGACCTTCTCGACTTGGCTCCTTGGCCTAGCTTTCGCTCCCCCTCAAAGGTGGTACTTGGGGGATATTTATAGGCTCTTGGATTGCGATTCTTTCTCCCTAAGTATCCTTTTTCGACTGAAATTGCTCTTTCCAGTGACAGAGGCACGACCATGGCACACGCCCGTATGCCTTGAGACCTGACTGTGTTCGGATTTCTCTTGAGGCACGGCCGTGTGTGACGGAGTTGAGGCCGTGCTCTAGTTGTTCGTCGAGGCATGGCCGTGTGTGCTTTGGGCCAGGCCGTGTCAATTTCGTGCTAAGGCCCATTTACTCCGTTTTAGGCTCGTTTTGTGTTCTTTTCATCCTTGGGTGCTTTCCTGTGTATAAGACATGAAAAGAAAGGATTAAAAGCACCTTTTTATATAAAACAAGGAATAAATTGTCCAAAAGCATATTAAATGTGGGATTAAAATATGTGACTTTTACGGTTTATCAGTTCACAAACCCTTTTTCAACTTCATTATGGCCATCAATACAAATGCCTGTTCCATGCGCAAATGCCCCACCTGGTTGGTTCTGTCCACCATCACAAGTAGCTCCCTGGAACAATCCCTTTGTTGCTCCTTCTCCGCATATGCAACCTCTTGCATCAACATCTCCATCTTCTCAGAACTACATGGCAACATCTGATACGGTCGGAGATAGTGCATGGTACCCTGACTCAGGTGCAACTCATCATCTCACCAACTCAGCTACGTCGCTAGGTGACAGTACCCCATACAAAGGGCCAGGTAAAGTATTTGTGGGTAATGGCTCTGCTCTACCTGTTATTTCTATTGGTCAATCATCCCTTCTTACTCGTTCAAGGCCATTGTTCATGAAGTCATTGTTATTAGTCCCTAGTATAACCAAAAATCTCCTCTCTGTGTCCAAATTTACTCAGGACAATCGGGTGATGTTTGAGTTTTTCCCTGAACAGTGCCAGGTTCGAGATCTACAAACTAAGGAGGTTCTCCTTCGTGGCTCTCTACATAATGGATTGTATAAGCTCAATTTACCTGCCTCAAATCAGCATAACCCGACTGCTGCTTCTCCAAAGTGCTTTACTACTTCTCTGAAAATACCTTTGAGTATATGGCACTCTCGGTTGGGTCATCCATGCAAAGCACTCTTGCAAAAGCCCTCCGTAGTTGTAATATACAATGTGACAATGACAAAGCTCCTATTCATTGTGTTGCATGTCATCTGGGTAAAGAACATAAGCTGCCAGTTTCTAGCTCGTTGACTGAATACAGCAAGCCTCTGCAGTTGGTAGCTGCTGATGTCTGAGGACCAGCTCCAATTTCCTCAAATGGCTTCCGTTACTATGTAGCATTAACTTATGCATGTACTAGATATACCTGGTTGTATTTTTTGAGAAAGAAGTCTGAAGTTTATAATATCTTTCCCATGTTTCATAGATTAGCTGAAAGATTTCTTGGATATAAACTGGTTGCATTGTAAACTGATGGGGGAGGAGAATTTCAGTCACTACGGTCATATTTGAATCAACAAGGCATCATGCATCGTGTCTCATGCTGTAACAGTTTGAATGCGACCCTAATCGGAACGATGGTCTCGGGACCATGAATCCGAGTCAGTAGAATATTTTAATATTTTATATCGAGTCTATAATCTATGATTGAGCATGTGCTAAATTTTGGTAAATTAATTTGCTAAATTATGTGTCTAACTTGACTAAAGGACTAAATTGTATAATGGCTAGAAGTGATCTCTTAATGGATATTGTGTTAAATGGTGATGGCTTTATAAAGTGAAGTCCTTAAAGGACAATTAACCCAATGCTAGTAAAGTGGACGGCAATATGATAGAAATTAGATTAAAATATTATTGTTATAATAATATGTTTTGTTGTTAATAAATAAATAAATGTTATTATTATTTTAACTCATAAAATAATGAAACAAAATGGAAAGAAAGAGAACATACCTTGTTCATCTTCTTGGCCGAATGTGGGAGGAAGAAAACTCTATTTTTGGAGCTTGAAATTCGGCAATTGAGAGCTCAAATTGGGGTATGAATCTTGCTTAGTTCTTATCTATTTTTACATTTTTAGAATCGTTGCTTTGAATGCTTTATAACCCATGTTGAAATTTTTGAGTTTGTGATACATTAAGATTCGGCTATGAAGATATTTTCATGGTATGTGATGTTTGATGATGGATTAGTAATAGTATGTTTTAAATCATCATGTTTACAACTAGAAGTTTTAGTGAAATTGGGTGTTAGGGGTTAATTTAAAAAATAATAAATTCTTGAAGGACTAAAACATGAAGTAAATGAAATGCAAGGTCTTGTATGAAGTCTATGAACATTCGGCTATTGATGTGTGTAACCAAAATTGGTGTATTTTGTGTTTTGTACAAATTGGATTAAATTGTAAAAGTGTGAAATAATGGGGGTAAAATGGTAATTTGCCTATTTATGTGTTTTAGGATTAAATTGAATATCAAAGTGCTTGATTGAGCTTAAATTTAATGTATTTAGATCAAGAACAAAAGGAGGTAGGATTGGATCGGGGAAAAACTAAATTGATCGACTAACCGGGAAGTTGAATTCGTTGATAATTGAGGTAAGATCTTAAGCAATTGAACTTAATTGAATTATTCTCTACGTTATGTATTTATTTTAAATAATTTTGGCATGTGAATCTTTATAATGCCGAATGGGAATTGAGAAACTTAGCTTGAATAACTGAATATAAAGTTGGTGAATGTTAAGTATGCTTTAATTAGTAGAGCAAAAATGAATATATGTGAATGAAATACGAGATGGTTATGTATACGAATAATATGAGGAATGGATGTTTAAAAATGTAGGAATTATGTCTATATATATATATATTAAAGTGCCGAATGTACTAGTGAGGGTTAAAATGCATGGTTGTTGTAAACTTTTCATTACATGGACATATTTATAAATGAGTATTAGGATATATATATATATGTATATCGTATTGGAAAGAAATAAAATTTAATGGCACTATGTGTGTGAGCTTATACCGAGCACTGTGTGTGCGAAATCGGTTGGATGGCACTAAGTGTGCGGAAATGGACAAGTAACGTCACTAAGTGTGCGATACGTTACAAGAAAATCAGCACTAAGTGTGCGGAATTGATAGGTAACGGCACTAAGTGTGCGATACGTTACCGAATCAAAATAAACGAAAATATAAATCGAGGCTCATAAGAATACTACCGTTTTTATTTAACATAATATATGTACGGAAAAGGTGACGGATATTATTACGTGTTACGCAGTAATGAGTAGCTCGGAAAGGTGAATATTCTCAAGGTAAGTATCATTCCTATTTAGATTTAAGTTGAGAAATGGTTCGAATTGTGGTTGAATAATTGCTATGCATATGTTATGTATGTGATTCAATTATAGGATGGTTATGAACTTAAATAATGGGGGTGCGAATATAATGTACGATGGTCGTAAATGAGTAAGATTATTTCTTCAGGAATTTGTATATGCTTATGTGAATGTATGCATTGCTTAAGTCTTACTAAGCTATGAAAGCTTACTTTATTTTGATTAATTCTTGTGTGCATAGGTTACTTTTGGAAGCTCGACTTGTGCTTGGGAATCACCTCGGAAGCTCACCATACTATCATCTCTTTTGGTACTCTTTTTGAAGTAGTAAACTATGATTATTATGGCATGTATAAGCTAAGGTACTTTTGGATTGATTTCAAATGATGTATATGTGTATTTATGCCATGCGAAAATGGCTAAATTATGGCCACTTGGTTTTGTTTGAGTTCAGCCTTGGTGTTTGTTTGATATGAAATTAAAATTTTATGTTTTTGAGTTGATATATGAAAAGGTGATAAGAATGACCTTATGGTTAACTATCTTGTTATTATAGATAATTGTGAGGTTAGTATGGCATTAGTTATTAGGAAAATATAATACATGATATGTATATATGTATATGTGAATGCTTGGTTGGTGTCATGGTGTGACATTGTTGTTATATGTATATATGAGGCATAATCGATCAAGTGGTTGGTCCATTTTAGAAATATGTCAATGGTATATTATAAATGTGAATATGTATACGGGTATGGGAGGTATCAAAATGACTAGGTAAATGTTTGAGCCGGGTACTTATATGTTTTAGGTCATTTGTAAATGTGATTGACTATATTGATTAAAAGAGAAGTAGTTAATGAATTAGATAAATACCGTCGGCATTTGGCATTGAATTTGGGGTACACTAGATTCGGTCAAGTAAAGTTTATGCCATACTTGTATATGTGGTTTTAATATTTGATACTTGTTTAGGTAAGAAGATTATAAGCATATGCAAGTCGGACTATTTTAACTAAACGACCAAATGAATAGTACTATTGAGATTTGATCAAAATTAACTTTGTGTGAAATTGGTATGATACAGGGTAGTTAGATTAAGGTGGAATTATAGATGCATGTTTATGTATTTTTCAGATAAGGAGTCAACTGCACACTATTTTATATACATGAGAATTTTATGGATATGATTGCATGTAAGTACATATACATTTATACCTATATATATATATCCTTGAGAATTTCGAATGGAATAGGTTGAGTTAAGTATGATTGTCGAATGGGTTAATACTAAGAGAATGCATATGTATGAATATATTTATATGTTGCCATAAGTTTGAAAGGTGAATATGTTTGGGTTGAATAAAAACTTTAGGTTGATTTGTAAAGTATTAAAAGAAATATGATACGTATTTTTATAACATTTTAAAATTTCTCTTTTATTTAGTTATGAATGCTTGTAATGGGTCATATTATGATAGGTAATACCCCATAACCCTAATTCAGCGACGGATACGGGTTAGGGGTGTTACACATGCCCTTACAACTCTGCACAGAATGGCTTAATTGAACGAAAACATCGGCAGATTGTTGAAGTTGGACTCTCCATGCTAGCACAGGCGTCAATGCCTTTGGTTTACTGAAATGATGCATTCAGTACTGCAGTTCATTTGATCAACAGACTCCCCTCGTCTCCCTTAGGTAATATTTCTCCTCATGAAAAATTGTTCCACAAACCACCTGACTATAGTCTCCTACGCGTTTTTGGATGCTTATGCTTTCCAAATATCAGACCCTATAACAAACATAAGCTTCACTTTAGGTCTTCTCCATGCATTTTCTTAGGATACTCTTCCCACCATAAAGGCTACAAATGCCAAGACAACAATGGCCGTACATACATCACGTCCCATGTCACTTTTCATGACTCAACTTTTCCATTTAAAAATAAACAATCCCTTATCGGTCGGCGCACCACTACTCATCAAACAAGATCCAAATTACCTGTACTTCTATCAAATCAATCAATTACCCACTCAATTGACCTTCCACCCAATAACACATCTACACGTCATACCCTCACTTCCTATGCACTTAACACCACTTTTGTTGAAAGACCAACAACACCTACCACTGGTAACTTTTCACCAAATGACATCCCATCAAACAATATTATCCCTTCTACTATACTCAACAATTCCTCTCATGAAAGTCCAACAATATCTATCCCCACCCCGTCTATACCAGAAACGTTACCACCTCAATCGTTAATACCTTGCAACACCCATCCTATGGTTACACGTAGCAAAGCTGGTATATTCAAACCTAAAGCCTATCTTAGCAATACTGTTGTTGTTCAAATGAAACTCCTGTTGATATACATGAAGCCATGCTTAGTGAAAAATGGAAAGATGCTATCCACAATGAATTGGAAGCTCTTCTTCATAACAATACAGGGAGTCTGTGCACTCTACTTGTTGGTCAAAAGGCTATTGGCTATAAGTGGCTATTTAAGGTCAAGAGGAAGGCAGATGGTACAGTTGATAGACACAAAGCCAGACTGGTAGCAAATGGTTTTTCACAACATGCAGGCATTGACTTTCATGAAACTTACAGTCCAGTTGTTCGAGCCTCAACCATCCGCACTGTTCTTGCTCTTGCTGTTATGAAAGGCTGGACGCTTCGACAACTCAATGTTAATAATGCATTTCTCAATGGCTCCTTGACGGAAGAAATTTACATGACTCAACCACTTGGGTTTGAAGTTCCAGGCAACAATGGACAGAGGCTGGTATGTAAACTCAAGACAGCTCTTTATGGATTGAGACAAGCTCCACAAGCATGGTTTCATACACTCAAACAGTACCTAGTTGAGCAACTTGGTTTTCGAGTTTCAAAAGCTGACTCGTCCCTCTTCATTCGAGGGTCTGCCAACAATACGATTCTCTTAATGGCTTATGTCGATGACATTGTCATAATAGGAGGCTCTAGCAAAGACATTGGTGATGTTGTCATACAGCTTAACAGCAAATTTGCTCTCAAAGATATGGGTGCCCTCAGCTTCTTCTTAGGCATAGAAGTCCTTCCTACATCTTGTGGACTGGTCCTAAGCCAAAAGAAATACATCACAGACATTCTTACCAAAACGGGAATGCTATGAGCAGCATCGACACCCACTCCTATGGTTATCAGTCCCAAGATAACTGAATCCAGTGTAGTCTATCCCTTTGCAGACGCTCAGTTTTATCGAAGAGTCATTGGCATACTGCAGTATACATGCATCACACGTCCAGATTTGTCTTTTTGTGTCAACAAACTAAGTCAATATATGAACCGGCCTAATGAAGTCCACTGGAAGGCAGTTAAACGAGTGCTTTGATATCTCATTGGCACGATTGATCATGGGCTGCACTTGTCGAAGGGAGACTGTGATATCCTCTGTTACTCGGATGCTGACTGGGCGTCATCCGTCAAGGATCGTCACTCGACAACGGGGTATGTAGTGTATCTTGGCAAAAATCCTATAGCTTGGTGCTCCAAGAAGCAAGCTGCTGTATCTAGATCGTCGACTGAAGCTGAATATCGCAGCCTAGCTAATTGTGTTGCTGAACTTCTATGGGTTAAACAACTACTTCATGAGGTCGGGATATTGATGTCTCAAACACCAGTGGTCTGGTGCGACAACACTTCAACAGTCTCCATAGCTGCGAACCCTACACATCATGCGAAAGTAAAGCATGTTGAGATTGATCATCATTTTGTTAGGGAGAAAGTCCTTGACGGTTTGCTACAGGTTAACTATGTCCCATCCTCAAAACAAATTGCTGATGTTCTTACCAAACCTATATCACCGAAACAGTTTGAATCGTTTCGACAAGCTCTTCAAGTGCTACCATCAACTACAATCAAAGTTCGAACAGGAATAAAACCGGGAGAATGTTAGCATGTCAGTTATGTTCGTTAAGTTTCTGTTTGTACGTTAAGGTTCTGTTAGTCTGTTGGTCTGTTATACCAGCTAGGGTTTAGAACTCTTTAAATATGCACACTGCTCCTCTTGTACAGTAAGTCTTTCAGATAATAATAAATGAAGTTCTCTCATCTACTGTTCAAGTCATGAACTTCAACAAAATTAAGATGTTAAACAAAAAGGCGACTCTAAGCCATAATCCAATGTATATGATTGAATTAATGTGGCTCCAATCACTCACTGATGGATTTGCAACCCACATGAGGCAAGACAAGTTGAAACTTGACATGTGCTTTAGTTGAGTTAATGTGAAGTTGGTGAGCTTGGGATAAAACACTTATTTAGCTATATCATATCAACTGACAAGAGGCCTTCATATAAATACTTTAAAAACCTAGAAATAAGATATCGATCTTTTAACACTCTAAAGTTACTCTGAGTACTTGCCACCTCAATCAACTTATATATCTTCTTGTCCTTGTTCTAGCTCTCAACCTCTACCGGTGAACCGATCCCATTGCCCCACTTTGACCTCTTCCTTGGTACTTGGTGAATTTTTTTTATATATGAATTTATGTACCATATATATATAATAAGTGAAACGATTTAATTTAATAAAAATATTTTAAGTAATATACGATCACGGGTAAAATAAAATAATTATTTTATAAGTAAATAAACATAAAATTTTATATAAATAATCAATTTTTATTATAAATAAATGATGTGATATATCAAATATAAAGACAAATATTAATTACTAGTATGATAAACAGTATCACTACCAACCAAATTGAATTGCAAAATTAAAACTAATGATTCTTTTGGATACATTAAAACTAATGATCTTTTAATCTAATGACACCTTGATTTTCTTTTTTAACGAAGACATCTTAATTTAATTACTACAAGCAATGGGCAATGAATAATTTGTATTAAAAAAAATTTACTTAAAATTTTGGCACATTTATATCTATATTTAAACAATTCACACACAAAAAATCGTACGGAACAAA
The DNA here is from genome assembly GCA_005393395.2 of Gossypium australe. Taxonomy (NCBI): domain Eukaryota; kingdom Viridiplantae; phylum Streptophyta; class Magnoliopsida; order Malvales; family Malvaceae; genus Gossypium; species Gossypium australe. The sequence continues at coordinate 2,290,880 of CM016622.1, read as the reverse complement.
TTTTATAAATTAGTTATGGCTGCATAAAAAATGTCTATATAAAGGCAACAAAGCATCGTTCACTTCCAAAACCAACAAGTCATTGGGCTTTGTGGTGAGGAGAGGTGACATTCATTTTCTCATTGCATTAAACGAAGCAAAGAAAATGATTGCCACACCCAAGCCCGACCATGACGGGAAAACCGAGTTAATGGCCATCGACCAATCAAAATCCGGCATCAAAGGACTCGTCGACGCTGGCTTAGCAAAGCTCCCACGTGTTTTCGTGCACGATCACTTGAACCTTAATATCAAATCAGGGCCTGCCCCCGACAATGTTAACATCCCGGTCATTGACTTTGCCGGTGTCAACACCGATTCCACTCGACGGGCTATGATAATTGATGAAGTCCGTAACGCCTGCATGAAATGGGGATTCTTTCAAGTTGTTAACCATGGAATCCCTGTTATCACCTTGGAAGAGATGATCAATGGGATCCGTAGGTTCCATGAGCAAGAACCTGAAGCCAAAGAGAAGCTTTATTCTAGAGATGAATCCAAGAAGGTTACGTTCAATACTAAGATTGATATGTCTCAAGCTATGGCTGCTTATTGGAGGGATACCCTTACCTGTGTTATGGCCCCTAATCCGCCTGCTACTCAAGAGCTACCTGAAACTTGCAGGTAATTTTAGTAATTTTTATTTTTATTTTTATAAAGTACACACATTGTCACATGGGTTACCATGTAATTGTTGTTGAAATTTTAACAATCCTATTAGTTGTTTTATTATGAGTAATTTTACTAAAATTTGAAGATTGAGAGTCGAAGTAATTTAAAAAAAATACTAAGGCTAACAAAAAATGTAAAAGTTAGGAATTAAATTTATTATTATACTAAAAAAATATTAAGTACCAAAATGAACCTCACTGCCAAGTTTGGGGACTAAAACTTATATAAACCCAAAAAAAAAATTATTACACGAACTTTTCATGTAATGACTTGCCATTGCACTAATATACTTAAAACGATTTGGACGGGTATTTTGGCAGGGATATAATACTTGATTACACGAACAATGTGATGAACTTGGGGACTACACTCTTCGAATTGATATCAGAAGCTCTAGAGCTAAACCCGAACCACCTCAAGGACATTGGTTGCACCGAGGGACTGTATGTTATGGGCCATTATTCTCCGGCATGCCCTGAACCAGAACTCACAATGGGCACCGGCATCCACACAGTCAGTGGTTTCCTCACCGTGCCCCTCCAAGACCAAATTGGTGGCCTCCAAGTCCTCCATGATAATCGATGGATTGATGTTACCCCAATTCCCGGAGCTCTTATAATAAACCTTGGAGATATGTTACAAGTAAGTCCATTATTTCACCTTACAATTTGAGGGGTGAGTAGGATTCGGTTTCTTTCATCGGTTTGATTTTTTCAGTTTATTGAATTTTCAATGATAACTTGGTTTGAGTTAATCCACGTTTTTTATATTACTTTTGGGTTTAGGGCATTTTTTTTAAAAATTAGATCGATAATCAAATTGTCGGTCCATTTTTAATTGTATAAATTATTAAAAAATTCATAAAAAAATTTATTAGAAATTTTATAAAACTCGATTCCACTGCCTGCTCAATCAGTATTTTATCTCAATTCAACCGGTTTAGAGTATTTCACGGTGTGATCGATTCAACCTCTTAATTTGTCTAGACCAACATACCGATTGGTTCCCAAAGCTCAATATTGATTAGCATAATATAAAATTTAGTTCTCAAACTTTACACATTCCGTCTATTATATATATATATATATATATTTGAAAACTTGTACAGTTTTCCAGAATTATTATATCAAGAAAAATAATGTACTGAAGTGATGTTTATTTTTTGTCATATTTTGCAGCTAATTTCAAACGATAAGTTCATCAGCGTGTACCATAGGGTAGTAGCAAGAAACATTGGACCTCGAATATCAATTGCTAGCTTTTTCAGAACATATATTGAACCATAAAATGCATTAAGAATGTATGGACCGATCAAGGAACTGTTGCCCGAAAACAACCCACCAATTTACAAGGAAACCAATGTGGTTGTAACATCCTGGAAAGGGCCTATGCATTTTCGGTTTAATTGTACGAAGTGACATGTTTTATGTACTAGGAATAAATTTCGAACATTTCTGGAAACCCGGAAATGAATGGAAATGATTTGGAAATGAACATTTTTGGAAACCTGAAAATGTATAGAAATGTTAAGTTTAAAAATGGAAAGTGAACATTTTTGGAAACTTGGAAATGTAAGGAAATGATTTGGAAATGATTCAAAAGAGGAAAGTGAACATTTCTGGAAACTTGGAAATGTAAGGAAATGTCAAGTTTACAGAGCCGAACGAAAATTTTTGGAAACTTAGAAATGACTTAGAAATGTCGAGTTTTAAAGTTTAAAAGAGGAAATTAAGGCAAGGTGGCCTTATAAGAAAAATTTTGTGAAATTTGACACACAAACAGGCTTGGAAAAGTGGTCTGGAGATGCCACTTAGGGCCTCTGGAAATGGCGCCACATGCAAGGTGTTGGGCCTGGGTTCGAGTCACTTGGGAAGCAAATAAAAGGAGTTTTATTTTTGCTTCCAGAAGCAGAGGAGTGGACGGCAAGGCTTCTAGAAAAAGGGAGTTTTATTCCCTTTAAATTTCGGCAATTAATGGGATAAATAAGGGATTTAAATTGGATTATTTTTTTTTGAAGAGATAATAGATGGATAAATATGGATTTATTTCTTTTATTTTGATAGATAAGGAAGAGATAAAAGAGGATTATTATTAGTTTTTTTATTAAGAGATAAGAGATAATAAATGATATTTCTTTAATTATTTTAAATTAAAGAGATAAAGCTATCAAATAAAGAAGAGTGGTGGCCAAGTAAGGGATTCTGAGTAGTAGTTCGGCTATAAAAGGAGGAAAATAAGGCTACTCATCAATTCTTTCTTCCTTCTTCTCTCTCTGCCGAAAATTCCCTAAGACATTCCCCACTCTCTGCCGAAATTTTCCTAGACAATTCTCTCTTTTCTCTGCTATTTTGTTAAAACCAAAAACCCTAGTAAAGCAAGCCAATCTCTTCATCTTTCTTTTCTTCCTATTTCTCCTTACCAATCCATTCAAAAGCCGAATCTTGGAAAGGCTTCAAGCATAGGTGCTGTCGATTTCTTCAAAGGTAAGAGCAAGTTTGATTTCCATTCTTTTCTTTTAGACTAGCCGAGAGATAATCTAACCCCATACATATTTTGGTTGCCGAATATGGAAGGATCTTTCAGGATTATCAGAGTAGACGACTAAAAGGAGGAGTATTCGGGATTTCTAGGATTAAGGTAAGACATATGAATATTCGGCCAAAGACCTTGATTTATGTTTTGATGATTAAGATTAAGTCTAACGTAAGGTTTTAAGGATTTCGACATTCCTAGGGAAACAAGGAACAGTTTCGGGATTTGTTGGTGATCCAACCGGCAACAAGGTAAGAATACTAATCCTACTAGGATTTGGAATTTTGGCCGAATGGCTTTTTATTAAGGTAAAAAGTGATTAATCAATTGTAGGAACTTGAGATCTAAGGCAGTAGATCAGATCTCGGGATCTCAAGGAATCTGTTAAGCGAATCAGGTGTGTACCCCACACTATTTCATAATACATTTTATGGCTGTGTTAAATAATATATGTGATATTAAGAATATGAAAGTGGCTAAGGTACCATGATATGGTACTAAGTACTCAGGTACGTTTCCTACTTCTACTAGGAATATGAAAAATGTTATTCGTAACATGAGAATATGATAAGAATGTGAACTTGGGCATGTAATTGCATAATACGTTATGGGCATATGGGTTTGTTTGAAAGGGGAAGTGAAAAGTGGTGACCTAAGACCACAGTAATCTGAAAGTGGTGACCTAAGACCACAGTAATCTGAACGTGGTGACCTAAGACCACGAATGCGGTGACCTAAGACCGCAATTTGGAGTGTAGCGGAAGGAGGGTCGACTTAATAGTCCCCACGGTGTGACTGGCAGGTACGGGGGTGTGTAGCGGATGGGCAATTAGGTTTGGGTTTGGGAATGCATCATAACTTGTATTTTATGTTTTGAATGTGTAACTATTGTATGCCTGATTCTATTATGGTTTAGTGTCGTGTACACATTGAGTCTGTTTAACTCACCCCGTTGTGGGACCATGTTTCAGGTGATGAACAGTGATGGACCGGGACGGCAGTACTTGTGGTGGCCATGCTCAACATGAAGTTTATATTTTTATGGACTCTTGAATTTATTTTAGTACTTTGAAATATTTTGGAAACTATTTGATGTAATAAGGCCATAAGGCCATGATGAACGATTTTTATTTCTACTTGTTGTTTTATTGTGTTACAAATTTTGATTAGGTTAAAGACTAAGTATTTTATTTTAAAATATACTCGATATGTTTATTACTTAAAATTAAAAAAAGGTTTTCTAATATAAAAATCCAGTTTGTTTTCAACACAAGCCCAACCCAAACAATATTTTTTTTAAAATCACACAAGTTTTTCTCTAAGTAACAAAAGAATTTGAAAACCGGTTTACTTGAGGAACATACCAAATCTGGTCAAAGCTCGTGGGCCGGGTTTGGGGTGTTTCAGTGGTCGATTATTTCAAATTCAAGCACCTTAAAGGTGTTGAAGGGACCTCTGCTCTTGCACATTTCAAGCTCTTTTAAATCTCTTCTTTTAGGATTTTATCAATAAATTAAGTCCCATATGTGGGAATTAATTAATTACCAAATCATGTGTGTTATGTTTTATCTGTTACTTGAATAAATGAATATGTGATAATAAAATTGTGTTGTGCGGAAGCGTGTAAAAGAGTATAATTATTGTACTGAAAAATCACACTAAGTTCAATTCCCAGGAAAGAGAGGTGGATCACAAGGATCACTTAAGTACCAGATCTTTCCTAGCCAGAATATCCCTCAATCGTAATTTAATAGCACAATAAATAACTACGATCACACTCACAAGATATGAAAAATAAATAATAATGAACACCAGAATTTTAACGAGGTTCGGCAAATTTTGCCTACGTCCTCGGGCACTACCAAATATATTTCACTCCAAAATTACAAGTGAAAATATACAAATAGGGAGAGAGAACAATGCCTTAAGTAGAGAATGGCAAATGTTGGGATGAAGAAAATGAGCAATGGTTAGGCCTATTTATATTGAGGTTCAGGGATCAATCTTGCAAAGTACATATTCAAATAGGGACCGAAATTGCAATTATCCCATGCCAATTGTCAACCATTAATTTTTAGTGCTTATTTCCAACTATTTCCAACTTACTTACAGCCAACTATCTTTGACTTTTCAAAGATAGTGGCTGCCAATAATCTCCACCTTGAAGATTTGATTAGGATAATCTTATCTTCACACAATTCTTTCTGCCCTTGCCAACAATATTTGATAGTGCCTTCTTCAACTGTTAAACTTGCAGGATATTGATCAAGTTCAAACAATGTTCGAACTTGGTTCCTGTTACCACCTTGGTCATCATATCTGTGGGATTATCTACAGTCTTAATCTTCTGAAGGCGAATCTTCCCTTCATCAATAATTTCCCGCACAAAATGGAATCGTACGTCGATGTGCTTTGTACGTGCATGATAGACTTGATTCTTTGCTAAATGAATAGCACTTTGACTATCACAATACACGTTAATATGCTCCTGAACCAATCCCAAGGTTTTAACCATACCTTGTAACCAAATAGCTTCCTTTACAGCCTCCGTTACAGTCATGTATTCGGCTTCTGTGGTTGACAACGCAACTGTAGACTGTAGAGTAGACTTCCAACTGATTGGTCCTCCAGCAAGTGTAAACACGTAACCGGTGGTTGATTTTCGTTTGTCCAAATCTCCGGCATAGTCAGAATCAACGTACCCAATAACACCTTCACCAAGTGTATTATCCTGCTCGAACAGTAATCCAAAATCCACGGTCTTTTGAATATACTGTAGAATCCATTTCACAGCTTGCCAATGTCCTTTTCCAGGATTATGCATATACCTGCTCACTATACTAACTGCCTGTGAAATGTCGGGTCTTGTACACACCATTGCATACATCAAGCTACCCACTGCATTGGAGTACGGAACTTGCAACATGTATTCTCGTTCCGTATTCGTCGAAGGAGATAATTGTGCAGAAAGCTTAAAATGAGAAGCCAACGGGGTACTTACAGGTTTTGTCTGCTCGTTCATGCCAAACTGTTGTAGTACCTTCTTCAAATACTGCTTCTGAGACAAGCTAACTCTACCATGGGCTCTATCTCTACATATTTCCATGCCAAGAATCTTCTTAGCTTCACCAAGATTTTTCATCTCAAACTCAAGATTGAGTTGAGTCTTCAATCTCTCAATCTCAACTTTGCTCTTAGATGCTATTAGCATATCATCAACATATAAGAGCAAGTATATGAAAGTTCCTTCTTGTATCTTCTGAAAATACACGCAATGGTCAAATTTACTTCTTGTGTACCTTTGCCCTTTCATGAACTGATCAAATCGCTTGTACCACTGCCTCGGGGATTGTTTCAATCCATAAAGTGACTTTGTCAGTTTGCAAACCCAATTTTCTTTACCAGCAACCTTGAATCCATCTGGCTGAGTCATATAGATTTCCTCTTCCAACTCATCGTGTAAAAATGCGGTCTTCACATCAAGCTGAACTAGTTCAAGATCATATTGCGCAACCAAGGCTAGCAAAATCCGAATAGACGAATGCTTCACAACTGGAGAAAACACTTCATTGTAGTCTATTCCTTCTTTCTGAGCATAACCCTTTGCTACCAATCTAGCCTTGTACCGAATTTCATTTTTACCAGGAAATCCTTCCTTCTTTGCATATACCCATTTGCATCCAATTGCTTTCTTTCCCTTGGGTAGTGTCATCAACTCCCAAGTCTTATTTTGATGAAGAGACTGCATTTCTTCATTCATGGCTTGCTTCCACTTTGCACCATCAGGGTTACTTATTGCTTCTGTGTAAGTAGAAGGAACATCATCATCTGCAATTGGAAGTGCATAGGCCACTATATCATTAAAGCGAGCAGGCTTACGAATCTCTCTTCTTGGCCTCCTATATGCAATTGAATCTTGTTGCTGTAGAAGTTCTTGGGTTGGAACTTCTTCATCATTTGTTGTTCCAATATCAGCTGGATCATTATTAACCTTTTCAAGCTCCACCTGCTGCAAAGTATTACTGGTTTTGTCATCCTTTTGTGAATCCTTTAACATGGTTGATTCATCAAAAGTCACATCTCTGCTAAAGACAATCTTCCTTGTATCAGGACACCAGAGACTATATCCTTTTACTCCATTAGTTATACCCAAGAATAATGCTTTCTTTGCTCTTGGGTCTAACTTCGATTCTTTTACATGATAATATGCAGTGGAACCAAAAACATGTAAAGAATCATAGTCAGTAGCAGATTTACCAGTCCACATCTCCATAGGAGTTTTGCCATTTATTGCAGCTGATGGCAAACGGTTAATTAGATGGCACGCATATGTAACAGCCTCAGTCCAAAATTCCTTGCCTAATCCAGCATTGGACAACATACATCGAACTTTCTCCAGTATAGTTCGATTCATGCGTTCTGCCACCTCATTCTGCTGTGGTGTATCCCGAACAGTGAAGTGTCGTACGATGCCCTCATCTTGACATACTTGTAGAAATAGATCATTTTTGTACTCAGTACCATTGTCTGATCGAAGTCGTTTGACCTTTCGACCAGTCTGAGTTTTCACCATCTTCTTCCATTTCAGAAATGCATCCAATACTTCACTTTTTCTTTTCATTAGATACACCCATACTTTTCTTGAAAAATCATCAACAAAAGTAACAAAATAGTGCATACCTCCCAAAGAAGCCACTTTGGTAGGTCCCCACACATCACTGTGAACGTAGTCCAGAATTCTTTTCCTATTGTGAATTGCTGAACCGAACTTTACCCTCGTCTGCTTGCCCAGAACACAATGTTCACAGAATTCCAATTTGCAAGAATTTGCACCTTTCAACAAGCCTTGCTTCGCCAAAGTCTGCAAAGCTTTTTCACCAGCATGTCCCAATCGCATATGCCATAACCTGGTAGCCTCTGAATCTACATCTTTCACAGAAACTGTTGATGTTGATCCAATAACTGTACTTCCATTTAAAAAGTACAAGTTATTACTCCTTGTGCCTTTCATCACCGTCAAATTCCCAGCTGCTACCTTTAGTAATCCATCTCTCAAAGTGATTTTGAGCCCTTTAGATTCTAAGGCCCCTAATGAGATGAGATTTTTCTTCAAGCTGGGTACGTAGCGCACATCAGTCAAGACTTGGATTGAGCCTTCGTGATTCTTCAATTGGATTGTACCTACTCCCATTGACTTACAAGCACTGTCATTGCCCATAAGAACAACTCCACCTTCTAGTTCTATAAGACTAGAAAACCAGTCCTTATTAGGACACATATGGTAAGTACATCCCGAATCCAAAATTCACTCATCAGTATGACATGCCATTGCCATGCCAACCAAGCTAAAGTCTGACTCCTCATCATGTTCTGCTACACATGCATTAGAACTAGCCTTGCCCTTTTGTAACTTAGGACAATTCTTTTTCCAATGCCCTTTTTCACGACAAAAGGCACACTTATCTTTGGCGGGTCTCCCTTTGGACTTTCCCCTTCTACCAGGCTTGCTGCTGCTTGAACGACCTCTTGCTGTTAAGACTTCTGCAGTTGTATCTCTGTGATCTCTTTTATCTTTCTTTCGAGTCTCAGATCTATACAACGCACTGCAGACTGCATCAAATGTGATTGTATCCTTCCCATGAAGCAATATGGTGGTAAGATGATCATATTCATCAGGAATGGAATTCAACAACAATAATGCCTTGTCTTCGTCTTCAAATTTCTCATCCAAATTTAGCAAGTCTGCTAAAATTTTATTGAATGAGTTTACATGGTCATTCATCGACATACCGGGTGCATACGTGAATCGATAAAGTTTCTTTTTCATATAAAGCCTATTTTCAAGGCTTTTCGTTAGAAACTTTTCTTCCAATGTATCCCACAACTTCCTTGCTGATGTCTCCCTCATGACAGAGTACTTCTGCTCTTTGGCCAAACATAGACGGATTGTACCACAAGCTTGTCTATTAATCTTGGCCCACTCCTTGTCATCCATCTTGTCAGGTTTTTCTTCAAGGGCTATATCTAGCTCTTGCTGACATAAGACATCCAGGATCTCACATTTCCACATACCAAAATTATTGGTACCATCAAATTTCTCTACTTCAAATTTTGCATTGGTCACCGTAGTCCTTGCTGATGACGATGCCTGTGCCATTTTTTTTCTCAATCCCAACTACTGTATACGTAAACAGTGCCGTATACGTGAATAGTGCCACAAACGATCGTACTCCTCAAGTACAAACCTAGCTCTGATACCAATTGTTGTGCGGAAGCGTGTAAAAGAGTATAATTATTGTACTGAAAAATCACACTAAGTTCAATTCCCAGGAAAGAGAGGTGGATCACAAGGATCACTTAAGTACCAGATCTTTCCTAGCCAGAATATCCCTCAATCGTAATTTAATAGCACAATAAATAACTACGATCACACTCACAAGATATGAAAAATAAATAATAATGAACACCAGAATTTTAACGAGGTTCGGCAAATTTTGCCTACGTCCTTGGGCACTACCAAATATATTTCACTCCAAAATTACAAGTGAAAATATACAAAAAGGGAGAGAGAACAATGCCTTAAGTAGAGAATGGCAAATGTTGGGATGAAGAAAATGAGCAATGGTTAGGCCTATTTATAGTTGAGGTTAAGGGATCAATCTTGCAAAGTACCTATTCAAATAGGGACCGAAATTGCAATTATCCCATGCCAATTGTCAACCATTAATTTTTAGTGCTTATTTCCAACTATTTCCAACTTACTTACAGCCAACTATCTTTGACTTTTCAAAGATAGTGGCTGCCAATAAATTGTTATTTTCTTTGACTTTTCTATTTAAAAATGTTTATTTACATAATGATGTAATGCCAACTTTTCTTTTTTTCGAAAATGTAACAACATCGTTTGTCAATTTGGAAACAGCACCAGATGGCAAAATTGTAAGAAAAGAAAGAAGCAATTCAATTATCAGGGAAAATGGCATCCATCACCTCAGTATCTTATAACAGAACCAAAGAGTTGAAGCAATTCGACGACACAAAAGCTGGTGTTAAAGGACTCGTCGACGTCGGAATACTTAACATCCCCAAGATTTTCGTTCGACCAGCCGAGGACCTTGCCGCCGAAGAACTGAATTCCGGCCACAAAAAGGTCGAAGTCCCAATCATAGATGTAAGCAACATCGGAGACAGTATCCGACGACAGGAGATCGCAAACGTAATTAAGATTGCATCAGGGGAATGGGGTTTCTTCCAAGTGATAAACCATGGGATCCCATTAAGTGTTTTGGATGAAATGATTGAAGGGATACGTTTGTTTAATGAACAAGATTTGGAGTTGAAGAAAGAGTTATATAGCCGTGACAGTGCAAAGAAAGTGAAATTCCACTCTAATTTTGATCTTTATACTTCAAAAACTGCTGATTGGAGGGACACTTTGCAACTTACTTTCCTTGATTCTGACCCTGACCCTTCTCAAATGCCATCCGTCTGCAGGTAACGAAGCACTATCTTAGTTCGTTACTTCTTCGAAAGAAATTTAATGTAAATTTGAGGCTTGTGGATCCCTTAACATGTTCAATATTGTCATAAGTGGAGGTTCACGGAATCAGAACATTTCACTGGATCGATCTATGTACCACCAAAGAAAATGGTTACCATTTGTCGGGTAAAACTACCATAGAGAAGTTTGTATTAGGGGTCAAATTGCAATTTTCCCTTCATACTAAAAAAAAATAAGGAAATTAGTCTCTATATATTAGATCAAAGAGTAAATTGGTCTTTCTGATAAAAAAGTCTTCCATTTCTACAATTAGAAACTAGTCATTATATATCAGCATGAGGTATATATGGCACGTTACCTATTATTGTCTAGTTTTTAACAGTAAAAATTGATAAAAAATTTAACAGAAAAGATTAGTTTGCTCTTTGATCTAATGTATAGGGACTAATTTACCCTTTTTTGAATAGAATGGGCAAAAATATAATTTGATTCCTAGTAAAGGGCCTCTATAATCCTTTTACTCCATTTGTCGTTATTAAGGTTTGAACCCACTCCTAAAGGATGTATAGATAAAGTGGTAGCATATATGTTCATTGGTGCTATTTAGGGCTTGAGTCAAACTCTACTATTGGCAAATAACTATAATTTTCTCGATAAGTGCACAACTTGATCCAACGAAATGTTTTCATTTTGTGAACCTCGTGCGTCTCTTAATGGAGTTAAGAGTTAAAACTATGGTCTAAACATATTGAAGGATTTCTTTAAAAAATTGAAAATTTCTAATAACTTTGAAATGTGTAGTATGCTTAAGAATTGTGACCAAACCAAAACCACGTAATTAAGGGTAGTTTAGCTTATATAGAACCATATTCAATAGAAAATTTTCAAATTTACATTGGGTATTTTTTGCTTGTTTAATTTGTAGAAAATCGACAATGGAGTATTTTAAGCATATGAAAAAATTAGGAGAAATATTGTTCGAGTTACTATCAGAGGCACTCGGTCTTCAAGCAGACCACCTTAACTCAATGGGATATAGTAAAGGGTGTAGCATAGTGACCCACTACTATCCACATTGCCCTCAACCTGAACTCACTTTAGGAGTAAGGAAACATGCAGACGCAGGCATATTAATAGTGCTTTTATAGCTTCACAATGGTCAATGGTTTGACATCCACCCCACTTAAGGCGGTTTGGTCATAAACATTGGCGATCTTCTTCAAGTTTGCTTCAATTCACATCAAATCTATATGAAACTATCCTAATAGATAGCTACTAACTCTTTTTATGTTGTTTATGGTAGGTTTTATCAAATGATAAGTTCAAGAGTGTGAAACATAGAGCAATTTCCAATCATGTCGGACCTAGAATTTCGATGGCAGGTTTTTTTCAGGACATGCTAGCTTGCTTGACAAGCCATTTGGACCAATAAAAAAACTGATATCAGAGGCAAATCCTCCTCAATATGAAGAGTTTTTGTTAAAGGAATATTTTGCCAAGTTTTTTTTCAAGCTCACTTGATACCAAGCCTCCTATAGGTTACTACAAGCTGTGAAACTATAAACTATCAATTTGACATCAGAATACCAAACTGAGTAAAACAGTCTTTTTTTTGTGTGTGTGCGCTTTAATTTGTTTTAGAAACTTAATAACTAGTGTGTAGTGTATTTTTTTTGTATAATAAAGTGTATTTGAAATATTTTATATTTTACATAAATTTTGATATATAAATAATCTGAATTATATTGGTTTGAAAAAATACATATATTCATATCATATTTGTGCTGTCATTTCTTATTACATTGTATTTTTTTCCACATAATTTAATCTTAGAAACATGGCTATGTCCTTAAATATCTCCAAAAAAAATAATTTAATCTTAGAAACATGGCTATGTCCTTAAATATCTCCAAAAAAACATGGCTATGGTTTTCAGTCTAGTCTAGACCATTTTGACCCCTCTTTTAAGTCTACTCATGACAGATTTCATCGACAAATGTATCATGAATGCTTTTATACTATAAATTAAATCGCATCTTACCATCTTTACTACTTTTGTTATGTCACGCAACATATGTAATTTAACTAAAAATTTCACATCTCACCTTTTAATAAAATTAATTATATAATAAATTATATATATATTTTTTAAATAGTACTTTTTTCAACTACCACCTCAACAACCAAATAAATACATAATAGATTATTTTTAAAAATTGTAAGGTATATTGCACATAACTTCATTAAATTATTAACTATTAATAAGTTTATGTTTTGATCACTGAGTTTTAAAAAAATTATAAAATGGTCATTAAACTATTAGAAAGCTTTCATTTAAGCCATTAGGATATTAAAATCATTGTTGTATGGTCTTTTCTCTTCGCAATGTGTGCATCAATCGAAAGTTTTTTTTTCCTTTTCTTCTACAATTCAATTTTTCTCATGAAATAACTTTAAACGTCATAATCTGTAAATCAAAATTTAAATAATTTTATTCTCTAATCTTCGACACTGACCATCAGATCGACTTGAATCTAATGTATGTCCTACTCGTCGATGAATATTAATTTACTATACTAATTGTCGAATCATTACTTGAAACTCACAAAACAAATTTTTTTAAAAAAATAAAAAATAACTTAAACAAAAACTTTCGAATAGTTCAAAATCAAAAGATAAACTTACTAATAATTTAGTGGGCTATAAGTAAATTAACCTTTCAGTTTTTATGTTTTTTTAGTAATTTATTAAATTAAATCACACTAAATTGATTCAACTAAAAGTCGGTCTTTTAATTCATTCAACCACTTGTGGAGATTTTAAAAGAAAAAGAAAAAAGCAATTCAATTAGCAGAGAAAATGGCAACCGAAACCTCAGTGGATTACGACAGAACCAAAGAGTTGAAGCAATTCGACGACACAAAAGCTCAGTAAAATTTTTGGATCTTCTATATTTTTATATATTTTTCATTTCAAAATAATAATAATAATATAAATAACATGATATTTTATAAAAATATAAAATTACTAAAAATACATCTAAAATGAATATTGACTATTCGTTATTTAAATTTGAATAAACCTAGACAACTATCAATCTTGGTTCATACTTGATATGAAAAAAAAAAATCATACTTTTTTAATTAATTTATATATTTTAAATAATATTTTAAACAATTTTAATAAATTTTTCACGTGTTATAATGAGAGGCTGTCACGTGTCATCGTGTAATTGGTTGTCAGTGCCATGTTACCATAAACTAACGATGTTAGTGTGGAGGGTACCAAAATATGCCACACAATACAAGTTCATGTCCCAACTAAGTACAAAAAAAATTTAGGTAACAATTAAATACTTGTAGATAAATTTAGGGGCAAACTACATATTAATCCAATAAAATAACATCATAACAATATATTAACTCTATATATTTTATTTCATTAGGAGCATAGAATAAAAAATTATTACAAAACAAAATAATTAATGTAAATATATCTATTTGGTTAATTAAAAATATAAAGAAAATTAAGCTAACTGTTAGAAAAAGAAAATTAAGTTAAAATTAATAAATGATGTATAAATAAATATAAAAACGGGTCAGATTAAATTAAGTATAAATTTTTTTTTAAATAAATATTTTTATTTAAACCTTCTCAAATATCAAGACGAGTAATTATAAATCTATAAACATTCACAAAACTTAAGATTACATTCAATGGAAGAATCTTGTAAAAAAGAAAGAATAGAAGTAAAGATGACAATTTCATTCAGTCTAATTCGTTTTCCTAAAAATTTTAATGGTAAAATTAAAAATGTTTGAAACATGAAGAAATTCCATGTTGGAGAAGTTTGACCTAATTAATATTATAATTAGGGAAGGATTAATCAAGTGGCGCCCCCTAATTTGAGCTTACCATTAACAAAATATTGATTCCTACACAATACATCATATTATCACGAATCAAATATTTATTCCATTGTTTTGGAACCTAATAAAGTAAATATCCCTTCTATTATTCTGATTTCCTTTGATTTTATACTTTTGGTTTTTCATGTCACCGTTGATTAAAATTTAAATTTAAAAAAAATTCTAAAAAATAAATGTAATTTGGAATTACAAGTAAATGCATTTATATAATTACAATTAGAAAATAAGAAATCAATTTGTATAACGCAAACGGTATTATAATTATGATTATAATTAATACATTAATATGGTCATGATCAGAAATAAATGATTCCAAAGTACATATCATCATATTGATAATTAAAATATATTTTGCATTAGAAAAAATAAATTTAAATAGAACTCAAATATGGTAAGAATTGAATCTACACCTGCCTAAATGAAAAATTAATTATATAAATTAAAATTTTAATCCTATAGAATTGGGTTTTTACTTTTAGGACGCATTGAAGTGTACAATAAAGAAAATACATCTGAATAATTATAAATAAAATCAATTTTTATCAAGCACAACTCTTATTGGTAATTAAAATATTTTTAATCTAAATTATTATATATCTAAATAAGGCTCTTGTATATATATTAAACTTTAATTCGAAATTAGATTTAAAAAACAGGTAATGATGAACTAATGGTAGCTTTCGAAAGGTTTTTGAAATTTTTGACAACAAGTTTATTTTACAAAAAAAAATAGTTTACTTCAATAACGGAATATGAATATAAAAGATATTTTTATTTTGCAAAAAAAAAATACATAATATTGAATGGAAACTTCAAAAATTCTCTATAAATACTGTACCGTAAGATAAAGCTACAGACCTACTTCGCAAGAACCTTGCATGAGCTCATAAGATAGGATTGTAAGTACAGCTCATTGAACTAGCTTCTGAGATAAGGTTACAGAACCAATTTGTGAGGACCTAGGGAAGGTCGCAGTCTCACTTCGCATGTACCCAAGGAACTCGCAGGAAATGCCACGTGCTTCCCAGGCTACCCAGACACGTGGCCAATAGGTACGAAGCTCGCCTAGAACGCCAGTCTCAGGAGAAAAAAGGACCGCGTACTCCATAGGCACGTGTCCAGCAAGCCTGGAGTTCGCAAAGAATGTCAATACTGGAGGCAGTAGAGTCAAGACAAAATAGTGAGCCCCTATCATGAACTGTAATAGTACCAGCAACAACATATATAAATACCCTGATGCTCATATCAATAAGGAATAAGCAAAATATTACTCAACAAATAAGAAAATGGGTTCAATCTTATACTAATAACGTTAAAAGAAGCTGAATTCTTTCGTCCATACTATTTGGTAAATTAAAAAATTAAGTATTAAAAATATAAGTTATAAAAAATAATTATTAAAAATTTAAGTATTAAATTTAAGTTATAAAAAATTAAAATAAAATAGATTGAAAATATTATCAGTTAAATAATAAGTAGTTGTTATCTACTTATCATTTTTCATATTTTTTTATAAAAATGAATGATGAGATTATTTTTATTTTAAATATAAAAAATTAAATCGTTAAAAATTAGTTTTAAACTAATTATCAAATAAGGCGTTAATTTTTCATGTCACTAAATTATTAGAGTACAAACTAATTAATATAAAACAAACTTAAGGTAAATGACGTCATTTAAACCCTATCTCACGTGTAACGGAGACAAGTTCTTTTGTGAAATTAAGCCCATCCATTTTTAACTTATTATTTGTTGATAAATATTTATATACATAAAAATATTTTATATTATAATTTATAAATATATTTATAATTTTTTAACAAATTTTATAAAATTTTTGGTTGTGTTTGAATCTTAAATAATATTTTTGAATTGTTTTATTTGAAATGTATATAAAAGTATATAAAGATAAAAGTAGTCTTATAATTACTTTTAAAGTAAGTATATTTTAATATTTTCACAATTAAGTCGATATCGAGTTGATTCGTGACATCAAACTCAGTCATCCATTTTATCGAAGTATAGATATAGATACACACATACACTTATTATTAAGCTCCTGATTGAGTTGGTGTTACACGAACACTAAATTAGAAAATTATTAAAATATTATTATTTTACAAAATAAATTGTATTTTTAAGGATATTTTTATTATTTTATATTATTTATATAAATTAATAAAAGAATACACACAATAAAATTTCAACAACTTCAACATTTATAATTTTATCATTAAACTTTTTTTATAAATATATTCATCCAGCATAACGGTACATCTAGAATAAATGTATGCCAAAGGGTTTCTAAAAGCTCCATAGCCATCCACCTTGACCATTCGGATACATTGGACATGTAGCAAAATTTAATTTAAAGCTTATCGAAGTTTCTGATAAGCACGTGGAAACAACTTTCAGCCAAGGATACTTTCTTATGATTTAATTTATTGTAGGGACCCTAAAAATTCTTGCCAAACTTGACAATTAATCCACCTTTTCTCAATCCATGTATAAAATTCTGTTCCTCCCCTCCCCACTCACATATATCAGCCATGCAGATTATACACAATGGAGGGTAAATCCACGGGTAAAGAAGGTACCAGAAGCGAGCCGGCTCGATACCGGGGCGTACGTAGGCGGCCTTGGGGGAAATTTGCTGCAGAGATACGCGATTCCAACCGACAGGGAACTCGTGTTTGGCTCGGGACGTTTAATACCGCAGAGGAGGCTGCTCGAGCTTATGATAGAGCCGCTTATGCCATGAGGGGTCATTTAGCGATTCTTAATTTTCCTCATGAGTATCCTATGGGTGGCGGCGATGCTAATGCTTACTGTCGGTCGTCTTCCGCCGGCTCCTCATCTTCGTCTTCGTCGATGGAGAGAGGCAAACAGGTGTTCGAAATAGAGTATTTGGATGATAATTTGCTTGAAGAACTTCTCAAAATTGAAGAGAAAAAGAAGAAGAAAATGTGATGGCATCTTAATTTTTAACTGGTCAAAGTTTCTTGATTCTCACTTTTGGATAACTAACTAAAGCATATTACTTTCATGGACATATATATGTAATATTACACCAATAGTCAACACATTAAATAGAGTGAAAGGCTCTAGTTTCTGTAATGTACCTGGGAATATATTCACTATCTAAATTATAAAGAATTATTGACTATACGCTTTCTGTTATTTGAAATGACAAGAAATTTGTTTTTTTTTTCTCCTTTTGTCCTTGTATCTTTTAAAAGTTGTGATTTAATCTTTTTATTTTTATTTGGTTTTTTAACTAATTTTATACTTTTCAATAAAATTTCAACAATAATGATTAAACACATTAAGTTAAGTGTAGAAGGCCCAAATTGCCCGGGCCCAAAATAGACCAAACAAAAAAACCCGAGCCCAATTACAGTGGCCCAATCAGCCTAGGTGACCCAAAATATTTAGGGTTTCAGAAAACCCTAAAAGCCTCCACGTTCTCCAAGCGCCGCAGCCCCCATGTGTGCACCACTGGCCTCCACTACCGCAGCACCACGCCCACTAGCCCTTTGGCACTACTCCTCCACTATGCTCTGCCTCCACTAACTCCTGCAAAAGGCAGACGACAACAGCACAAAGGGAACTTATTTTATTTCGAGAATTTCAGTTATAAAAACGAAAGGAAAAACATTGTAGAGGACCTTTTTTTGGGGAATAATACAAGAGCGATAGTTTCAAAATACAGATAAAAACAAAAATAGCGAGATTAACACGAGATAATCACTAAATCCAAAAAGTCAAAAACAGGGGCTAAGAAAGAGAGGTGATTTTTTTATTTGCTTTCGAAAGTTAGCTTTCTCCGTTTTTTCTTTGTTTTCTATGTTCTTCTCAGCACATATACATCTATATCACTATATTATTTTTTTATAAAAAATAAAAAAATTACCTTTTTCGGCCACCGTGCGCGGTGGCCAGCGACTGCGAAACAACGGCAGCTCCCTCGGCCGGATTCTGGACCTGGTCCAGAGCAAAATAAGCCCCCCTCCCCCCCTTTTTTTAGCAAAGCAGAAAGAATGAAATTTTTTGAAAAAAGTTGGCCTTAAATAGAAAGGAGAAACGACGCCATTTCATTAGGCCCCCCAGACGCCCAAAACGACGTCGTTTTGGGGGGCCGACCCGAGACCCGACCCGCTTCGGTCTAGGATCCGCTTGTTTTCACTAGAGGGGCTAATTGCACTTTTAGCCCCTCCCCCCTTTTTTATTCTTGCAATAAGGTTTTTTAGTTTCTTTAAAATCTGCCCTAGAAGTTTATCCGAGGTGCAATCCAGTCCACGCCAGTGCTGCGCGTTTTGAATAGAGGGGTTATTACTCTTTCAGTCCCTTCATCTTTTAGCGCGCTACAAAATGGACCTTTTCTCTTTTGGTTATTTCGTAATTGCCCCTAAACTTTCGTATCAAAGTCGATTTACCCCCCTTTTTTATTATTTTTGCTATTTAGATCAATTTTAAATGTTGCGGATTCTTTTATTATTATTACCTTTGTTATTGTACTTTACTTATTATTATTATTATTATTATTATTATTATTATTATTATTATTATTATTATTACTACTATTATTATTATTATTATTATTATTATTATTTACTTTATTTTTATCACCAGTATTACTGTTATTATTATGCTATTATTGTGTTATTACTTGTATATATACTTACTACTATCATTATTATTATTATTATTATTATTATTATTATTAACGTTGTTTTGGTTCTAATGTTCTTCGTTGCATTTTCAATATTTTTAATTTTGTCTTCGTTGTGACATTTTTTATGTTTATTTTCGTTTATGTCATTTCATGTAGATCGACAACTTTGAAGCGCATTTAAGCATTTCTTCTTTTTTATTTTTTATTTTTTATTCATAAAAAAGGGGTTTCACAAAGGTAGTATCCGTGTGTTTGGAAATTCGAAGAAATTGTGCCCAATCGTGCTGGGTGTGATTTATTTTGTTTGGCCAAATAAATGGATATGCCATCAAACTTTGCCCGTATTTTTAAATAAGGTGATATTCGAATTCGAAGAGATTGTGCCCAATCGTGCTGGGTGTGATTTTCTGTTTGACCAAATGAACGAATACCCTTTCAAATTTCAATACATGCCCTTGGAGAACCTTAGGGATGATCTTGAATTTGATGATTTAGATTACCATGTCCAATCGTGCTGGATGTGATACTCTATCCCTTCGGAACAACGGAATCTCAATATTTAACTAAGTTGTTTAAAAATCAAAAAAGAGAATAAAATTTCAAAATCATTTCAAACTTTTCGACATTAGGACATTGATTAATCAATTTGGTACCGATTTTGGGCGTTGCGATGGTGCTAATCCTTCCTCGCACGTAACCGACTCCCGAACCTATTTTCTCGAATATTCGCAGACCAAAAGCACCGTTTTAGTAAACCGAAATGTTTATTTAAAACAGAGGTGATCCGATCACATCTAATAAAAGATCGGTGGCGACTCCCGTTCTATTCATTTTCAAAACCCAAGTCCGATTCCCGCCTTTTCAAAAAAGGTTGGTTTCGACAGCTTGGCGACTCCGCTGGGGACACTAGGAGAGTCAGGCCGTAAATTGATTATTTTCTGTGTAACACCCCCTACCCGTATTCATTATCGGAATAGGGAACGAGGCATTACCGGAGCTTACAATATTTATTTATTTTTTTTTTACTCAATATAACTCCTTTATAAACAATTTAGTCTTCCCTGCAAAATTTTTTTTTAAACCGAGACTAATTCATATCAACCAATCCAATCAACATACCTTCAAAATAGATCCATGCAAATTTATAAGATAACCTCATTACATACTGAAACTAGAAATTTGTTAGCCATACCAATGGCTGACCTTACATTCATTTCATATTAACATCTACTTTATTAGCTTATACATGCCATTGATTTCCAAAATAAAGTTTCTTTATATACCGAAATCTTGGGGTTGATAGTGTGATGTGTCTCCCACCGAGTCCGACCTCCGAGCTCTTAATACTACAAAATAGAGAAAAGGAAACAGAGTAAGCACTTTGTGCTTAGTAAGCCCATGTAACAAGAATTATACTTACCTAACATTTTCAATATAATGTAATAACCATTTATATATCCATTCAATGCATTATTACCTTAACATTTACAAACTCAACATTCAAGTCAGTCCAATAATTTTCATATATCAATAATATATACTATCATTGATGAGCTCATCAATACCATAATTTCCATATTTTTTTTATATTTATCCCATTGAATTACTCGGAATTTCGATGGATTTTCAGAGGTACACTTTAGTGTACAAATTCGGGTCCGTCAATTCATATTCATGTGCGCACATTTTCATTTCAGAGAGCACACTCCCGCGAACCTCATCTTTACAGCGGGATTACCAGTCCAGGCTAAATCCCCTGTAATATAAACTCATAGAGTATTGTCGGGATTACCAGTCCAGGCTAAATCCCCTGCAACGACAATTACTCTAATGAGCTTGGATCTGAATTACCAGTCCAGGCTAAATTCAGACCCTAATTCGGATTACCCGTCCGGGCTAAATCCATTTTCCACATATTCTTCGGGAGGGCTATATCAAGATAGGATCACCCGTCCGGGCTAGATCCTTTTTACCGTCAATTCCTTTTCAGAGATCCATCGAATTTTCCTTTCATTCAACCGGGATTTCTTTCCCTTTTTATCAAATATACCAATGTTTCATCAAATTTCATACAATGGACATTCAAATCATATTCATATCAATAACATACATTTCAAACATTTAAGAATATAATTCAAGTTACACGAACTTACCTCGATTCTAGTTTGTATACAAAATCTACTAGTCCGGAACTTTTTCCTTTCCTCGATTTAGCTTTGTGTTTGAGTTTTCCGGATCTAAATAAATAAATTTAATTATCAATTCAATACATTTCATGTTCACATGTAGCATTCATTATAATTCTATTACTATTTATAGTTCATTCAAAGCTGTCTACTTGAGTCATAGTCACTAAATTATTTATTTTTCGAGCTACAGAACTCCAAATGAAGAACCGTTAATTTTCCTTGAAACTAGACTCACATATCTTCACACCATAAAATTTTCATAATTTTTGGCTTAGCCAATTAGTACAGTTTATTCGTTAAAGTTTCCCCTGTTTCATTGTTTGACAGTTCTGCTATCTCTTCACAAAATCTCAGATATCTCACTGTACAGAATTAAAATAATGTTTTCATTTGTACCATAAAAAAATAGACTCACTAAGGATTCTAAGAATATAAACCACTCCCAATAATTATTTTTATTCAATTTTTTATGATTTTTCAAAGTCAGAACAGGGGAACCCGAATTCATTCTGACCTTGTCTCACAAAACCTATTATATCTCATGATTTACAATTCTATTGCTTACAACGTTTCTTCCATAAGAAACTAGACTCAATAAGCTTTAATTTAATATTTTTTCCATCTTCTAATTCAACTTCTACAATTTATGGTGATTTTTCAAATTTAGACTACTGCTGCTGTCAAAAACTGTTTTAGTGCAAGCTGGTTATTACCATTTTTCCCCTAAACTTTCAATGAATGATAATTTCGTCCCTGCTCAATTAACCTCTCAATTGAGCTTATTTTTCTCAATTAACACTTTATTATATCACTTTAAACTACTTTATAACCTTTGGAAATCATAATTTCAGTAATAGACTTTAATTCCAAACACTTTCATAATTAGGTCCCAAAAATCAATTTCTATTGAAATTACCTAATAAAATCATCTCTTAAACGAATTAAGGCTTAAATTTCATGCTATTTCATCATAAACTTACATAAACCAACCATGGTGGCTTTCAATTTCATCCATGAAATCAAAGACTAATGAATTTAATGATAGGACCTAGTTGTAAAAGTCTTTAAAAACACAAAATTACAAGAAATAGGCAAGGATTCACTTACTTGGTGCAAAAATTATGATATACCAGCTTAGATACCCCTCCTATGGCGTTTTTTGCTGATGAGAGTGAAGAAAAATGAAGAGATTTCTAGATGTCCCTATTTAGTCCTAGTTTTATTTAGCAAATTTTGTTATTTTCCCATTTTACCCTTATTTCTCCTTATTTTCTTGCTGATTTCATACCTTTGCCGTCCAGCCCAATTAGACCTTGGGTCTATTTTCCTTTTAAGCCCTCTTTATTTTATCATTTAAACTATTTAATCATTTTTCATAATTTTGTATTTGTTACAATTTAGTCCTTTTCATTTAATTACATACTCAAACGTTAAAATTTTCTAACGAAATTTTAATACCACATTACTAACATTTTATAAATATTTATAAAAATATTTCCTACTCAATTTTATGAGATCAAGGTCTCGATACCTTGTTTTTACCCAATTCCTTCAATAATTCCTTTTTCTAACTAACCACTAAATCGGTAAAATTTTTCTATCGATATTTTAATACGATTTTCCTATCATATAAATATTCATGCAAAAATATTAAAATAAATTTCTCTTTAAATCGGATTTATGGTTACGAAACCATTGTTCCGATAACCTTGAATTTAGGCCATTACAACTCTCCCCCCCTTTTAAGGATTTTCGTCCTCGAAAATCTTACCAGTAAAGAGGTTTGGATATTGTTTCCTCATTGTCTCCTCCGGTTCCCATGTCGCTTCCTCAATCCCATGCTTTTGCCATAATACTTTCACTAAATTTATCTTTTTATTTCTAAGCTCCTTTGTTTCCCGTGCCAATATCTTGACCGGTTCTTCACTGTAAGTCATATCCGGTTGAATCTCCACTTCTGTCGGAGAAATAACATGTGAAGGATCTGACCGATATCGTCGTAGCATAGATACATGAAAAACATTATGAATTTTATCAAGTTCCGGTGGTAATGCCAATCGATAAGCGACCGGTCCAATTCTTTCTATAATTTCATATGGCCCGATAAATCTTGGACTCAATTTACCCTTTCGACCAAACCGGAGAACTTTCTTCCAAGGAGACACTTTCAGGAATACCTTGTCACCGACCTGAAATTCAATCTCTTTTCGTCTAAGATCGGCATATGATTTTTGGCGATCGGAAGCTGCTTTTAAACTATCCCGAATAACCTTTACTTTTTCTTCTGTTTCCCGGATTAAATCAACCCCATGTATCTTCTTTTCACTGAGCTCTGTCCAATATAATGGTGTTCTACATTTTCTACCATACAAAGCTTCATACGGAGCCATTTTAATACTGGACTGATAACTGTTATTGTAAGCAAATTCAATCAAAGGTAGATATCTCTCCCAATTACCATCAAACTCTAGTATACAACATCGGAGCATATCTTCCAATACCTGAATTACACGCTCAGATTGGCCATCTGTCTGAGGATGAAATGCAGTGCTGAAATACAACTGAGTACCCAAGGCTTCTTGCAATTTGTCCCAGAAACGAGACGTAAACCGAGGATCTCTATCTGATATAATGGAGACAGGCACTCCATGTAGCCTGATAATCTCAGATATGTACAGTTCAGCCAGTTTATCTAAAGAATAATCCATACATACCGGAATAAAGTGCGCTGACTTTGTCAATCGATCAACAATCACCCAAATAGCATCTTTTTTCCTCGGAGACAACGGTAACCCCGATACAAAATCCATAGTGATTCTTTCCCATTTCCATTCCGGTATAGTAATTGGCTGAAGTAACCCCGAAGGTACCTGATGTTCAGCTTTAACTTGCTGACATATTAAACATCTTGATACAAACTCAGAAATATCACGTTTCATACCTGGCCACCAGTACGTCTTCTTCAAATCATTATACATTTTATTACTTCCCGGATGTACAGACATAATACCACTATGAGCCTCGTGTAAAATCTTCTGTATGAGCTCTGAATTCTTGGGTACACATACCCTATCTCTGAATAATAAACAACCATCAATCCCCACTTGAAATTCAGAATCAGTACCTGACTCACATTGTGCCCGTTTAACCTGCAACTTTTCATCATTCTTCTGAGCTTCACATATTTGCTGTAGAAATGTCGGTTTAGCTCTCAACTCAGCTATGACTGAACCATCATCAACCAAAGACAATTGAGCATTCATAGCTCGCAAAGTAAACAGAGATTTTCGGCTTAAAGCATCAGCAACAACATTAGCCTTACCCGGATGGTAATCAATAATCAAATCATAGTCCTTTATCAATTCAAGCCACCTGCGCTGTCTCAAATTCAAATCTTTCTGTGTCATCAAATATTTCAAGCTTTTATGATCAGTATAAATATGACATTTCTCACCGTACAAGTAATGCCGCCATATCTTCAATGCAAATACAATAGCAGCTAACTCGAGATCATGTACCGGGTAATTTCTT